>JBBYHM010000020.1:5724024-5735739 GCA_038381775.1 Adansonia rubrostipa | reverse complement strand
ATTGAAACACTTACAATCATTTCTCAACCAAAACCTTTAATTTCTCTCCAATGTTTCAATTTTGAAATCATTGCAGCAGCTTACACCTATTTAAAAGTCGATAATTCGTTCAGTTCGATTTAAATTGAGTTTAAATTTTTATTTTTTGATCATGCAATTCAAACTTGAATAATTGTTTATTAAATAAAATAAAATTTTATTTAAATTTAATTATAAAAATATAAAAATATTAATTAAAAAATAAAATTTTATTATTTTATTATTATTTGCAAAATAACTCAGGTCGGGTTGGGCACATTCGAGAATTAGCCTAGATTTCAAAATTTTTAGGGCTACATAAAATTAAATGAGTTTTACACTTTTTTAATAATTTTTTATATAATTTATATTTATTTAATCTGACTGTTGTATTTTATACTCTATTTACGTAGATCATGCATATTAAGTTTTGAACATATTAAAAATATTTAACTATTTGTTTGATGTAAAAAAAAAACTATATATGAAAAAAGAAAGTATCCTAAATCGATATAATCGAAATATCAGATAGATATAAAACTTGACAGACATGATAAGTACATCTATATTGTTAAATCCAAAAATTAATATGTTAAAATATTAATTTTATACGAAATTATAAAACCATAAAAACTAATAAATTTTACAATAATTTAATTGAAATTCATTGTTTGCATATATTATAAATGTAACTTATTTTAAAGGTACCATAAATTCAACCCTAATCCTATTATAAAAAGTAGTAAATATTTATTATATCATCAAAGATATATACATTTTAAATTTATTCATAAATAAAATTATTTATTTGATTCAATAAATTTAATTTATACGAATTAAATTTTAAATAATATTTTTATAAATTTAAATTATTTTAAATTTAATTTAATTAAAATTTAAACAAAAAAAATAAAAAATCAAATCTCAACTTTTTTATAGGCCGATATAATACACCTTAGATGTCCCTTTCGATCAATTTTTTTTATATATTTTTTCTTGCAAGTGGCCAAATATAAATGTAATACATCCAATCTTACCTCATCAAAGCACCAAATATCGTACGGTCCACACAATTTAGATCAACCTCTCGTGTATGTTAGCCTATTTCACCACTCCATTGCTAGCTTGCACCAGATGTGTTAGTCAAAACCTAGCTTTCTCTCTCTGTTCTTTGCCGCCTGTGAAAGAGTAATGTCAAGATTTTCAAGCTTCTTCAATTGGTTCCCAGGTTTTGATTTTTTTTCCAGTTTCTTTGAATGTTTTTCAAGCAGAAAGTTCCAAACTTTTACCTTAAAGTTTGCAATTTTTTGTAGTTTCGATTGAAGAAAACAAGGAAACAAGAAAAACCCATGTTGCAATACATGTCGAAAACATGGAATCTAGTGATTTAGAGAATATATATATATGGTTTTTTTATTTTAATGATTTACTTTGGATACTTCCATGAGCAAATGTATGGTAAAGGTTTAATATTTTGATTGGTTTATGTTGTTCTTGTTGTTTTTTGAATCATTTTTGTAAATGGGAAATGTGAAAATACCAAAATGGCTTAAACAATTGCGATTGGCACCTGAATTTAGGCCAACTGATACTGAATTTGCTGACCCCATTGCATATATATCAAAGATTGAGAAAGAAGCTGGTGGTTATGGCATATGTAAGATTATCCCACCATTGCCAAAACCATCAAAAAAGTATGTTTTTAGCAACTTGAATGGGTCATTGTCCAAGTGTCCGGAATTAGGAAATGCTGTAGATGTGTCGAAGACTGATGGTTTCGTTTCGAGTTGTGGGGATAGCGGTGGTGGCGATGAGGGGGAAAGAAGAGCGGTGTTTACGACTCGACATCAGGAGTTGGGGCAGAGTGGGAAGAGAATGAAAGGGGTGATTTGTAGTCCGCAATATAGTGTTCAGAAGCAAGTGTGGCAAAGTGGGGAGATTTACACATTGGAGCAGTTCGAAACCAAGTCGAAGACGTTTGCTAAAAGTTTGTTGGGTGTGCTTAAGGAGGTATCACCGTTGCATATAGAGGCGTTGTTTTGGAAGGTGGCTTCTGAGAAGCCGATATATGTGGAATATGCAAATGATGTCCCCGGATCAGGTTTTGGGGAGCCAGAGGGCAAATTTCGATATTTCCATAGGAGGAGGAGGAAGAGGATGTCGTATAGGAGGGAAAACTCTTATTCCAAGAAAGATGAGATTGATACTGTAAAGAGTTCACATATGGATGAGATTAAAGACATTTTTACTAAAAGTGATCCAGATACATGTTTAGGAGCACCGAAGTCATCAACTACTTTTCCAACCATGGCATCGGATGGAAATTCTCTTTCTGAAAAAAAGAAGGGAAATGCTAATAACGATATGGAAGGTACTGCAGGTTGGAAGCTTTCCAATAGTCCTTGGAACCTTCAAGTGATTGCTCGATCAGCTGGGTCACTTACACGTTTTATGCCTGATGATATTCCCGGTGTTACTTCTCCCATGGTTTATATTGGCATGTTGTTTAGCTGGTTTGCATGGCATGTTGAAGATCATGAGCTTCACAGCATGAATTTCCTTCATACCGGCTCTTCAAAGACCTGGTATGCTGTTCCTGGAGATTATGCATTTGCTTTTGAGGAAGTTATACGCACTGAGGCTTATGGTGGTAATATTGACCGCTTAGGTATGTGAATTTTTGTTATTTCATATTAGGTCCTGGGTATTTTTTGGGGATGGGATTCAGGAACAGATTGCATGATCTAATTTCATGGTTTACGGGTTATATTAGATATCTTGTTGGACTTTCTAATCTGGATTTGCTTCAATTATATTGCTCACCAGTTGTCAAATATGTTGCAGGCTCATAAATTGTGGTTTTTGTTAATTTCTTAGTATATTTATACACCTATCGGAGCTTAGTTGATTGTTGCGACTTTTATATCTTTCTTGTAACTTGGTTTCAATTTCCTTTTTGCCAGCTGCTCTGTCGTTACTGGGTGAGAAGACAACTCTTCTATCACCCGAGTTGATTGTTGCTTCTGGCATTCCGTGCTGTAGGTGAGTTGCTCGTATTCTTTTCAATAATTTCGTCCGTGGTCTCCCCCCATCCCCTAATGATTTTGGAATTCACAGATGTGAGGATGTTAACGTCCCATTCTTGGAAAACTTTGAGGTTTGCTTTGTTCGATAGAGTTTGCCATTCGGTGTTTCTTCTGAATATTTTGAAGTTCTACTCATGTTTATCCTGTTGTTTCTTTAGGTTAATACAGAATCCTGGTGAATTTGTTGTGACTTTTCCGAGAGCCTACCATGTAGGATTCAGCCATGGTAATTGCTTTATAGTTGATTTTGGCAATTATGAGAGTTTTATTGGTTGCCTAGCTCCTGAATGGGGATTTGATACATGCAGATTTATGTTTTATTGATGATTAGAATTTCAAAATAGAAATTGTGCAAAAATTAAGTGAATGTGTCGGTTCTTTAATGGCATACTTATTCAAGAAAACCCATTTTTTTTCTCATTTCCTTTCTGAATAGGCACACAGTTTAGGCTTAAATGATCCTTTAAGAATGGATAGTGAGGTTCTAATACGTGTAAATTATCTGAAAATGATCGGATGACTTAGTGAACATGCTTACACTTACGATTTGAGGCACAATAGGGGATCGATGGGTTTCATTTTCTCTGGCAGTTTTCTAAATTAATGTCTTTGGTAATTATGAGAATAATACTTTTCGTTTTTCTTTTAAATTTTCTTCCTTGGGGAGAAGAGCAGGGAGGAAGGGGGTGGGGGAGGGGGAGGACTTCATTGACAAAGCGTTTTGGTCTGGGTTGAGTGGGGGGTGAGGCTATCTAGTTATCGTTAGTGAGCAAGGTCTTGCAGATGCTGATCTCATTAACGAGTATGTTTAAAGGTGTTTAAAAATGAGCTCCGAAGGAGGATGTCTTATTTGCAAAGATCCTTAAAATATATGTGATTTTACTCTTGCAACTGTAATTAGGACCAACTGGAAGTTATCGGAAATTCAGAACGTATTTTTATTACAAGCACCACCACAGTTAGTAAGGGCATTTTGCTATCTTCATCCATGTTACGCGGACTAGGGCGTGAGTGTTGGATGCTGGTATGTTCAATTTTTTTTTTTCAAGATTTCCATGTGTATGGGGGTCCTTGGAGGATCATATACCATACTCATGTGCTAATACACGTTGGAAACAGGTACCAAAAAAAAAAGAGTCAGAGCAACATAGATGGTCATTGTGAATCTGCATCTGTATATTGTCTCAGATGCAACCATTACCGAAGTCTTTGTTCTGCTCTGACAATCATTAGGAATCTTCTGTTTTATTTGTTCATCTCATTCGTTTAACTATAGCGAGGAATTTACTGTAGATTTTGACCTCTCATTTTAATTCTCATTGTCATCGTCATATCTTTTGGTAAGCAGGTTTTAATTGTGGGGAAGCAGCAAACTTTGGAACCCCACAGTGGCTTCAAGTAGCTAAAGAAGCTGCAGTTCGTAGAGCCGCTATGAACTATCTTCCGATGCTTTCTCATCAGCAGCTGCTATACCTTTTGACAATGTCTTTTGTGTCGAGGTCAGATTGTATTTATTTAAGCAATCCACTGACTGAAGTTATACTATACCTGTTGGTTCCCAAATCTGCAATCTGTGATACTTGGACTCAGGGGTGAGTGTCAGATATGGGTATATGTCCGACATGGTCATGCTCAACTTTTCCAAAGTTTTTCTATATACTTGGAGGATCATATTCTAAACCCATGTCCGAATATGTGTCAGACATAGGTTTTGGACACTGATACTTAGGGAAGATGAAGAGTCTGTGTAACATAGCCTGCAATATGAAGATTTATACTATCGTTAATTTTAGGTCAATTTATGCCGGTTGCCTGATTCAGATAGCATATCAAGAATTGCAACAATAGGCCTCTTAGGCAGCTATTTAGGTTAGCACAATTTTAAGTTCATAATTTGCAAGGCTGGGCATGTTATTTACTATGTTACTTAGATTGAGGTGTGAATGTCGGATACCGGTATATATATCTAACATAGGTATGTTTAATTTTTTTTTCCCATGTATTTAGAGGGTCATATTTTTATTGCCATATCTGAAAATGTGTAGAACACAGGTACTTCAAAAAAAAAATGAAAAGCTAGAGCAACATAGGTTGGCAGGACTAATTTTAGATGCAAAATGACCCATGTTTTTAGTTTTTCGAACAATTTGTAATCAAATTTATTGCGCATTTTTGTTCAAATGGTTTAGTCAACTGCAGTTAATCCGAAATAACTCATCATTTATGCCACCCTTTTTTCTGAATTTCATCAAGATTAGTGGTCTTATAATTAGTGGTGGTTCTAATGAACATAGAATTTGGCATAAATCTTTGGAGTGCTTTGCATCATTTTTCTAAATTTTGGTTGTAATAATATCTATCAAGCTCTCTTGTTATTTCTCGAGTTTGTTTTACTTAATTTGTATTGATTCCAGGGTGCCAAGATCCTTGCTACCTGGTGCTCGGAGTTCTCGACTGAGAGATCGCCTGAAGGAAGAAAGAGAGGTGTTAGTAAAGAAGGCATTTATAGAAGATTTGTTGACCGAAAATAAATTGTTATCTCTTCTTCTTAAAAGAGGATCGACCTATCGTGCAATAATATGGGACCCTGATTTACTGCCTTGTACGAGCAAAGATTTCGAATCGCTCGGTGGAACTGCTACAGTTTCTACGATACTGCAAGAAAATGTTTCTGATATTCATTCTGAAGATAATTCTAATCGAAATAATCTGTTAGATGAGATGAGCTTCTATATGGAAAACTTGAACTATCTATATTCGAATGATGATGATTTGAAGTGTGATTTTCAAGTTGATTCAGGGACGCTGGCTTGTGTGGCTTGCGGAATTCTGGGTTATCCATTTATGTCCGTGTTACAACCATCCGAGGGAGCAGCAATGGAACTTCTACCTGCAGATCATCTTTCAACTCAAGGTCCGACGGTCTTGGAACCTAAGAATGCTCATTCCTGTCCTGATCTCGATTGCCCTGTTGAGGGCTCAGTTTCTGGTATTGAATCCCTTTTTAAAAATTTGTTGTTTCTCATATTTTTCGTCGGTTCATTTTGGACTTCATGTTATACGAACCCTGAGTATCATAAATGCAACCTGCATGTAGATAAACCTATGTTATTGGGAATTAGGTGTGAGTGTTGGATACCGGTATATGTCCGACATGAGTATGTTCAATTTTTTTTTTTTAAGTTTTTCAGTGTATTTGGAGGGTCATATTCCCATACTCATCTCCGAAAACATGTCAGGTACGAGTATATTAATAAAAATAAAGAGTCAAGCAACATAGCAATAAACAATCTCAAAAAGCCCCAAAAATATTTAATTGAACCGGAAAATTTTGCTTTACTGCCTTTTTTGGCTTCTCAAGTGATAAGTAAAACTAGTGCTTTGTTCTGCAGACGATCTCAATCATGTTGGTGATCCATCTTTTCCCTCTGAGAATGTGCTATTACCATCAATAACTAAGTTTTCTGAAGGATGGGAAACTTCTAATAAATATCTGAGGCCTCGGATTTTCTGCCTGGAGCATGCTGTTCAAGTTGAGGAGCTTTTGCAGTCCAAAGGGGGAGCCAAAATGCTGGTAATTTGTCATTCAGGTGAGATTGGCTTTAGGTCTGTCTGCTCTGTGATTCTGTACATCAAATTAGTATATCAGCAAGTACATTTAGATTACATTCCCTTCCTTATCAACAACCCTTAAAAAAAAGGAGAAAAATAAAAGCACAAACCGGGGGGGGGGGGGGGGAGATGTCGACCCAAATCTTGATAAAAGTTCTCAAGTGTTTTTTCCCATGTTACTCAGACTTGGGTATAAATTTTTTTTTTCCCAAGATTTCCATTCATTTGGAGGGTCCTCGGAGGATCTTATCCCCGGTACTCATGTCCAGATATGCATTGAACACTTGTCGGACAGGGGTACTTCAAGAAAACTGAAGAGGCGGAATCAATGTCCGTTTTCTTTGTGTGCAATACTTGCTGCCATCTGATATTCAACCATTCAATATGTATTTGTTATTCATCATTCTGTATAGAAATAGAGCATTTCATATAATTGCATCCTTTTTGTAGTTATGAATTAGTTGTTTTTACACCTTCTTTTCTCTAAACTCTGTAGACTATCATAAAATAAAGGCGCATGCAATACCCGTCGCGGAGGATATCGGTATCCCTTTCGATTACAATGATGTTCCACTAGATGCTGCATCCGAGGAAGATCTGAACTTGATCAATTTTGCAATTGATGATGAACATGATGAAGTTGGAGAAGACTGGACCTCGAAACTCGGTGTTAACTTGCGATACTGTGTCAAGGTCCGAAAGAACTCTCCGTTTAAGCAAGTTCAGCATGCGCTGCCATTGAGTGGACTTTTCTCTGATAAATGTGGTTGTTCAGAGTTCTTTAATACCAAATGGAAGTCGAGAAAATCTCGTTCTAAAGGTAAGTTAAACCATTCATCACCTGCAAAACCACATGAAAGTGTTGAAATGAAAGTGGATGAAATATCGGTGGAAAAGCTGGATAGCAACAGTACTAAAAGTGAGCAGAAAATTATTCAGTATTCAAGAAGGAAAAGAAGAAAACCAGATTATTCTACCGGAGCAGGTGGGGGCCTTGAACTGTCGAAGGATGACCCGCCGAGAGAAGATTCGGCTGCTTTGAGACGACTTCTTGATGAACATGGTGGAAATAAATCCAAGATAAATGCCAGAAGCGAGTCGGCTAGATTATTTTCATCTTTATCTTCTAGGTCAACTCAGACACAGCTCGAGATCCAGACTATATCAGTTCTTGGAGTTGTACAAAAGGATCAGAGCAAAATTTTGGAGGAACCAGATCCGGACAATGAAGCTTGTAGTTTGACAGCCTGTGCTAGTTCTCAAAAGCAACGCGAGATCAAGCTTACGGAAAGAAGCAGCAAGAATAATGTGATTTCTCCTGCTGATGAGTATTCTAAATGCCATTTTGTTGCAGCTGATGAAAGATTTGTGGAAAATACCACTGCTGGTGCTGAGGATTGCAATACAGTTTCTAAAGGACTGAGTGAGGAGCTGGCTACTGGGTATGATTCGATAAATCTTGCTAGCTCAACAAGTTCTCATTCTGCTCAGCCATCTGCTGGAAGATTCGACAAAGGATTGGAGGACAGAACTGTTGATAAATTTTGTACAAACGGAGGAATTTTTTTTCGTATGACGTCTGATAATGAAGTGCAGCAAGAAACTGAAGCTACCAGCCGAAAAAACTATGAGGCCATTTTATGTGATAATGAACTAATAACAAATAAGCCTAATTCGGGTTCGGAGTACTTCTCCAGTGGCATATCTTTGGGAAACGAAATGCAGCCAGAAACCAACACCAAAGGTGGAGGTCAGGTTGAGCCTTTTACGACTTCTCCCACCCCGACAAACGAGCCCTGTGCTGCAGCAGATTCATGTGATGGTACAGTTTCCGAGAATAAAGCACAGAAGCCGACAGCAGATTCATGTGATGGCACAGTTTCTGAGAATAAAGCACAGAAGCCGGAAATTCAGATTAATGCAAGCGAGGAAGGACTTATCTCCATTCCTATTACACCGGTGGGAATAGATCAGTCTACTAATCTCCCTGTGGAGGAATTTTCCGTAATTTCCAAGAATCCTTGTGCCAAAGAAGACTGGCGTACTGATGTGACCTTAGATGTTGAAGTGTCGCCAGAAATTCAGGCTACGGAAAGAACCAGCGGGGATAAAGTTATAATTTGTTCCCATTTGCCAATTGAAAAAAAGCAGCCTAGTCCCATTGCAATGGAAGCTTGCTCCGCCGTTCACAGGGATAGCAGTTCTCGGCAGAAGCCATGCACTGATGCAACTGCAGATGACGACGGCCATGAAAACGACAGAATTAGAAGTGAAAAAAATGAGGAAGAGTATGTTTCTTGCTGTGTTTCACCTATAAATCAGACTACTATCCCAATCCGAAAGTACTCTAGAACTCGTAGCGAGAGTCATGCTACTGTGAACGTAAGTGATGGTGGGGAAGTTTGTTTGTCGGTAGAGAATGGTGATCTTGAGTGTGCTATTGCAAATTGTGCCATGAATGGAAGAAAAAGGAAGAGAGAACCGGAGGAAACACCTGAAAAGGTTGGTCGCAATGGGTTTATTAGAAGTCCATGTGAAGGGTTGAGGCCAAGGTCTCGGAAAGATGCAACTACTGGTTTCAATGTAGGCGAAACATCCCTGGAGGTGCTGCCAACAAAAGAGACGAGGAAACCTTCTATTCGTATGCAGAGTAAGAAAATAATTAAAAAGAGGTCTCATGTGTGTGATGTGGAAGGCTGCCGTATGAGTTTCGAGACAAAGGATGAATTGAGGTTGCACAAACGCAACCTGTGCCCATATGATGGTTGTGGAAAGAAGTTCCGTTCCCACAAATACGCGATACTTCATCGACGAGTCCACGAAGATGATAGGCCCCTCAAGTGCCCGTGGAATGGTTGTTCCATGTCATTCAAGTGGGCGTGGGCTAGGACCGAGCATATACGGGTGCACACTGGGGAACGACCGTATCAGTGCAAGGTTGAAGGCTGCGGCCTTTCTTTCAGGTTTGTGTCGGATTTTAGTCGGCATAGACGAAAAACAGGGCATTACATGAACTCTTCCGCCTGAAAGTTCCATCCGTAATGTACGGGGGGGTTACAGCCGCTGGGGCGGGGAAAGGTCTGCAGAATCATGTACAAGCTCTAAAAATTCTGATTAGGTATAGTTTAGGGCTAAAACTGATCCTTTTGTAGATGGGCATTCTTTAATCATTCCAATGCAGTTAACAGTGGAAAATCCTTCTCAGCCGTTGATTTGTGTTGATTGATCGGCGACAATCCCTTTTGGATAGAATTACCATATCCCTTAACAGACACTATTAGCCGGATTTCAGCCTCCCACTCTCGTATAAAGTTTATTCTTTGTAGATTTGCTAGTTTCTTCTCTTACGCTTTCATGTGTTGTTCTAGCATTAAACCAACAGAATTCTGATATAGGTAATCTTTTCAGTTTTTTTGAAATATCTATGTTTAATATTCGTTTCGTTTTTCATGAAATACTTATGTTCAATATCTATACATGACACGTATCTAGACATTGTCATAGAGATAAAATTCTTTTAAGATCTTTTAAATATATGACAAATTTTAAAAAATTTGAATATATCTATATAAGATATATTCATATCAATACTTACACTCCAGTCCACTAGAAAACTTCCAAGGTGTTCATCTTGATGCAGATAAGATATAACACTTTGAGGCTACGGTTTTCAAAGTGCATCCCAAACGTTGGAATAGATTGAAAGCTTTGTTCCTTCCATTTTCATCCAGAAGCTAATAGCATTTAACAGTTCCGCAACCTCAAATACTCCCCTCTTTGGTTTTCAAAGTGAATCAGACATTGGATTCACTTGAAAGTTTTGTTCCTCCATTTTCATCCAGGATCTATGACATCTACACTTCCTGTAACCTCAAATAATCTCCCTACCAGACCATTTATTTGTATGTATTCATATTTTTTTTATCATGTCATATTTATTTAGTTAATAATTCATATTATATAAATTTTAAAATATAATCTCAAAATAAAGTTCTAAATTGGATTCTTTGGCTTTCAATAAGTTCATATAATCCAAACTCCAAACAATTGAAACAGTTCCAACAAACCAACTCAAAACCCTGTTTTGATGGAAAAAATAACAGTAAATCCAAGTCATAATAACATAGAAATTTAACATTTAGCATATCTTTAAGCAAGCAAATACAAAATAGTAATAAACTGAAGGGTTAGATTAAAAGCCCCAAAAACTTAAAACTTTTTGAAGCTAAAAGTTTCAGTCTTTGGCTTAACTTTGAATACAAACTTAAAAAGAAACCCAGATATCTCTTTATTTCTTTATCATTGAAACTTACATAGAGAACAGCTAAATATTGGCATTTTGATAAGCTTGAAGAGCATCACCAGTAAGCCTACAAATCCTCCAATCAGGCAAAACTTTTGCACCCATTTGTTCATAAAACTTAATGGCATTGACATTCCAATCCAAAACCACCCATTCAACTCTCCCATACCCCATTTTCACCGCCTGCTTTGCCACCGCCGTCAGCAGCATCTTCCCGAACCCTTTCCTCCTATAGCATTCTCGAACGAACAAATCCTCGATGTAAAACCCTGGTTTCCCTAAAAATGTGGAGTAGTTTGGAAAAAACAAAACGAACCCACCGACCGTGACTTGATCGTTGCCATAATGAATCGAAAAGGCGTCCTTTTCGGGGTCGTTTAAGGGGGTGTCGAAGTTGAGGGTTCTTTCAATGGGGGTAAAAGAAGGGGAAGGTGAAGGGAGTGGGGGAATGGGGGAAGAGGAAAGCTCGAGGAGGAAGATTGTGAAGGATTGGAAAGGAGGAGAGAGGAAGAGGGTGGAGGAGAGGGAGGCTTCCGTGGCGGTGCAGAGGTGGGCCAGGCGTTCGAAGACAGCCATTTGGTGGATCAGTTTGTGGATAAAAGGGACGTCTAAAGGGGTTGCTAAGCGGATCCTGGTGAACAAAGGGTGGCCTAATGGGGCTGTTTCTGGTGGTCCCATGGAAGGTTCTGGGGCGGC
>JBBYHM010000020.1:5696763-5714843 GCA_038381775.1 Adansonia rubrostipa | reverse complement strand
CGTTCACGTTCGGATTCTCCCTCTCGATTGTCGCAGCCGCCGCCTCCCCGTTGGTTCCCAGGAGCTCCGGCCATGAACTTTTCCCTCCATCTACAAGAATATTTGTGTTAGAAGGAAAGGAAATCGTGTCAAATATCAATCGTAATATATATAGAAAACAAAAAAAAAAAAAACAATTATAAAATAATGATCGAAATATTTTAAATCCCAAGATGTTAGTACGAAGCATTTACATCTCTGAAAAGTTATTTTGTTAGTTACCTTGGCATTCATCTGAGGCCATCTTTTTTTTTTTTCCTTTCCTGTTCTATCTCTATTGCACTATCTTTCTGCTTTTCTTTTCTCTGCTTTGCTTTGCTTTGCTTAGCTTAGCTTTGCTTCTGATATTGCAATGGGGAATGGGGAATGGGTAATAGCTGGTATTTATAGAAGAGGATTGAAAGAGTATTTAAATTGTTTTGTTGGTCATTATTAACTTTCTAGATGGCTTTCGTAAAAGTTTGAAGTCAATAGTTCCATATATAGTATTCAGACCTATATTTAGCTGTACAAGAAAAATAGATTTAATTATTCATATATTTGTATTATATTTTTATATTTTATTATATTATAGTTATATTTAAAATATTTTTTATTTATATAAATTTTAAAATATAATAATTTTTATTATATATTTTTTAAAATATTTATATATTTATATCTATTCATATTAATTTTTTATATATTATTATATTTAATATTATATTTTAATTAATTTTTTATTATATTTGACATTGTATTTATTTGATGTCTAATATTGCCGTGCGAAGTTCATGAGGGACCTCCGTCAGCTGATAAAGATTTGCATGGAAGTTGTTGCATTGTTCGGTAATTCTTCTCACGTAACCATCCAGATTTGACTAAAAGACATGGGATATATCCAAATCTACCAATCTATATATATATATAATATTCAACAAAGCTTTTTTGAACAGTTCTATGTCTTTACCTGCGGACGTTGGTAGGCAGCTGGCTAGCTACCGAATTATTGGCTTATACTTCGACAAGAACTCGGCAATATAAGATCATATAGAAGTTTAAAGTCAATAGTGCCATAGTTTTCGTGCCTGTATTTACTTAGATAAGATCATATAAATTTGATTATGTATATATTTATATTATATTACTGTATTTAAAATATTTTATATTTATATAAATTTTTATATATCAATAATTTATATTATATAAATTTTAAGATATTCATAATTTATATTTATTTAATTATTTTTTTATCGTTTTATATTTTTATCTTATTGTAATTATTTTTATACCTTATTTAAAATTACTAAATCTAAGATAAAAAACTAATAAAGATTTGTATGAAAGTTCGCGTGCTCACGTGTGTGTGTGTGTGTATATATATATATATATATATATATATATATATTCAACAAAGCTTCTTTGAACACTTCCATGTTTTCACTTGCAGACATTCCCATAGGATTATATAAATTAGACAATTTAAATTTTTAAATTATATTCATATATTTAAATTATATTTATATATTTTATTATATTATAATTATATATAATTAAAAATTTTTTATTCATATAAATTTTTATATAATAATAATTTATATTATATATTATTTTATCGTAATTAATTTATATTACGATTGGGTGGGTGGCTTGGTAGCTTGGCAAATTATCGGCTTATGCTTCAAGAAAGATCTTGCAGCGTGGCAAGGTGTCGCAATCCAAGGTTTAATCTGCGGTTTGATTTTAGTTATGTGATTATTTAAAAGAAATAAACTCAAATATGCAATATGAGTATGATATAATATAGATATGATAATACAAAAGTTTTTTAAAATTTTAATATATAACCAGACAAGATAATAAAAATATATTCTCACATTGAATGTATTTGTATATATGAGTACCACTTGAATTCAAATATATGGAATCTCAAAATTAGATCCGATAATTTATGCATTCGTGTATTTTGTCATAGCATAATGTGTTGAAAGTATCTTATATTTATATAAATTTTGATGTTTTAATAATTTGCATCATATAAATTTTAAGATATTCACATATTCATATAATGTCGTGTTTTAATTAATTTTCATATCATATTCATATAATCACATCTAATATTGTTAGGACTACTCAAAACTAGTAAGTGACCTATCCATGGTTGGGTTAGGCCATGATCCGAATCTTTCTTAAATTAGACACAAATTGAATTAACTCAAACAAACTCAAAAACTTATATAATTATTCAAAATAATATTAAAATATTATTTTTATATTAATATTTGTCGAATTCAAATCTTAAAATTTAAACTCATATCTAATTCAAGTCGAATCGAATGGTAATATTTAATTGCGACCAAACACTTATTGGCTCACTTTTTGAACGAAGTGGTGTATATCGTGCGGCCTTTCTTGAACGCTTTGCCTCAAATCAAGTGTTTATATATTTAGTTACATGTACAATTAATCAATGATTTTACATTTCATAATATTTTTTTAAATGATCTAACTAGTTTAAATTGAAAGTGTTCATGGGTCGGTTATCTGTTCGATTTATTTAAATTAAATTTTAGATATAATATTTTTTAATACAAGTCATCTCAATCGGAATGATTATTTAATAATAAAAAATTATTTTTATTTAAATTAATTATAAAATAAATAAATCTTAATATAAAATAATTTTAATATTTTTTGTCTGTTTTTAAGTTATAATATTATTTCTTATATAAAATACAAAAAAGTTTTCTAGATAAATAAAAAATAATATATGTGTAATTAATTAATTTATTTATATTTCAATTTAAAAGATAATTTGATATTTGCTGTCGCATGATTATGTATATTAGATTAATAAGAGTATATCTACTCATTTACGAAAATAATATAAATTTTAAAAAAATTAATGATAAAAAAAGATTTTGTTAATTTTGCTTTTGTATTTAATTTTAATTTTATAATTTAGAAAAAAAAATCACAATAAAGAAAGAATGGAAAGGAAAGTTAAAAGTTTATTTATACTAGAGTGTTTTAAGAGAAAGAAGCTCAAACTTGGAATATGAATTGTCAAATCACCTGTATTTATAGGAATATTAACGACCAAGCTTACATAAAGTGTAGATGTCTTGTTGTTTTCCGTAAAAGTAGGTCTCAAAAATTTAATAATATTTAATATAATTATATGATTATGATATATATATAAAATTAAAAAAAATATGATATGATACGATACGATACGATATGAATATATTTTTAAAATCGATCAAATATAAATTATAAATGTATCAAAATTGATAAAATATAAAAATATCTTAAATATAATTATAATATAATAAAATATATGAATATAATATGAATATACGGATTGCTAGATGAGTGCAATTTCAAGCATTTGGCAATTTAAGCTTTTACCACTGTTTTTTTCCCTCTACTTTTTTCTTGTGGCTCTTCTAATGTGTTCCTTTACGTTCATTTATTAAATAAGAAATGATTATGAATAAAATGGTAGGGTTTGTTTAATAAACGAGCCAATCCAGGACAATATGCGTTTATTTTGTTTATATTCATAAATAAATTGGTTTACGACTCATCTATAAAATCGTTTATTAATTGTTTAAAAGTTTATTTACTAGTCAAGAATAATTAAATACTATTATTTTTTTGATTATTTCATTTATTTATTAATATGTTTATTTATATTTTAATTTTTTATTTATTTTTAGTGGTATTATTTTAGAAATGATAAGCTTTTTTTTTTTTTAACTTTCCATGATTATGTAACTTTTAATAGCTATTTACTAGTACATATATGTTACAATTGATTTGTTTGTATGTTTAAATTTATTTGGATATCATAGTTTATTATTGATAGATTTTTAATTATTTACGAATATGTAATGTTATATATTTGTAAACATATCCGTCTAATGTTTAGAAAAATTCATTTAACTTAAATGGATGCAAACCATTCACGACAAACCTTAAAAATAAATGAACGAACAAGAATAGAATTGATTGCGTTCAAGACCAACTCACTTACGATTGTATTCACTTCATTTTAAGGAGGCTTTTGGCCGAGTCGTGGGTTAGTTGCCAATTTTGAGTTTAGTATCTTTATCATAGACCTATTCAACGAGCCAAACTACCGCGTCGAGCTAGTGTGTTTGGCTTAATTCAAGTTAAATTTCAGATAAAATTTTTTTAATCTCAAAATGTGATACTATTTTATTAATAAATAAATATTTTTATTTATTTTTATGTCAAAGAATATTTTAAATATATTAAAATATTAATATAAAATATATTTTAATAACATTAAATTTACAAAAGTAAATCAAACTTAACTTGAATTTAGGATTTAAAAGTCCCAACTGATTTGATCCGAACTAAAGGTGCCCATAGCTGAGTCGAGTCAGATCGTGATCTAAAATTTTCTTAGAGTTTTTGTCCAGACTCGAATTGATCATAGCTTGACCCTAAAGCCCAAATTCATTGTTCTTTTATTAATAAAAAATTTTAAAAAAATATTTTTATATTAATATTTTATATTTTTATAATTAAATTTAAATTAAAAAATTATTTATTAATTATTAAATAGTAATTAAGGCCACCCAATTTGACTTGAATAAAAGAATGTTATGTTCAAAGCTCGACTTAGACAGGTAATCCAACCCATTAATAAGTCTAATCGGAATCATGTACACTTCTGCTCTCTACAAATATAATCTAAAATGGCCGGGCCTATTGGGCAAATGGATAATCCCACCGATAGAAAGGTTTAATTCAAAGCATCCACATTTTTTATTTGACAATATTTGACGTCATGATATAAATATAACATGCATAAAGTCATAAAAACACGATACGGCATGAATACATTTTTAAAATCTATATAAGATGAATTATTAATATATCAAAATTGATATAAATATAAAATACCTTAAACTTGATTATTATATGATAAAATATATAAATATAATACGAATATATAAATCATCAGATTCTATTCTCTGCAAATATAATCTAAAAGCAAATGTTGAAGTCAATGCAAAAGCAAAATAGGGGTGATTCTACAATAGAGGAAAAAGGACTATCAACTTAAATAATTATTGAGTGTAAATTTGCTGACGGGACAAGTTGTGACTTGAAAAAAAATAAAATTTTAATCTCAAACTCGAATTTAATCGATTTGATCAGTAGTTCAAATTTACTATTTAAATACATTAAAATATTAAAAATTATTTTTTATTAATATTTATATCTTTTAATGATTTAATAATTAAAAAAATTTACTATTAAATACTTAAATTTTATTTTTATCAAATTAATTTTATTTTTATCAAATTAATTCAATGAATTACTGTCATTACATAAAATATCGATGTGAGATAATTGATTAAATACTAAATTACTGCTTACCAAGTCAAATATTTTAAAACATCGGCATGACATTAGCTTGGCACAAAATATCAATCAACATTACAGTCAACTATGTCAGGTTGACATTTATGCAATGATATTAGTTCATTAAATTTACAAGCTTGACAAAAATAAATTTTAATACCGTTAATATAAACGACTTCTAAAATCTTGCAGATTGAAGTTCTCCGATAAACATTATAATTATACTTTTATTTCTCGTAAAAATATAAAAAAAATTCTGACTTTTTTAAAAATATTTATGTCTGATGTATATTCGAACATTATAGTGTTATGATCCTCTAAGAACCCTCTAGATCTATGTTACTTAGATTCGAAGATAAATATCAGATAAAATTATGTGTTTGACTCATGTCTGACGTTTTTCATGTATTTGGAAGATCATAACTCATAATCATGTTTGAATATGGTCGGGGTGCGAATATTTCAAGGAATATGAACAAGTACTTCAAAAAAATTAAGAGTTACAATAACATAACTCCAAATATATATATAAAAAAAAAAAAAAACTTAAAAAACATTAAACATACATAAGCATCCGGATTCAACACTCACTCAAATCCGAGTAAAATATGAAACAAATACATTGCCTTCATCCACCACTTATAGGAGGTATAATGGCTAACTCATCTTTGTCCTTAACAACAGCTGACTCAGTTGTGTATTCTTCATTGAGAGCAAGAACAATGCACCCACGAATCTCTTCCAAGTTTGGAAACTTAGCTACGAGCGTGTTTAAACAATCCTTTGTAGTGCTACCTGAAGGAACCTCCAATGGCGACTCAGTTAACTGGGTTATATCTCGAGCTTTGGCAAAGAAAAGTACCTTTATCTGAACAGATGTGCCGTCTTTGACTTCAGTTTTGCTGACCAAATTGTCATCGTTAGTTTGAATTTCCATTATATTATCACGAATTGGATCTGTCACTGCAACCAAAAAAAAAAAAAAATGGAATTTCAATTGAAACTAGCATTCTTATCTGTTTTTGATTTAGGAAAAGGAGATTTGAATCTTGCTCTTTTTGAGTTGAAGATTATAACGTCACTCGTACTCAAAGAGAGGGTCAGAAATGAAATGTATTTAATACGGATATATTTAATTTTTTTTATTTTTTTAAATATTTAAAGGATTTTACTTTTATACTCATATTAGAATACATGTCGAACATAAAAATTTCAAAAAAAATGAACTCATGTTCAAAGAAAATGAGGAGTTCGAATGACATAAGAAGCTCATGCACCTGAACCAATCGTTTCATTTTCCCAAAAAGTATCAGTGTCGGACTCCATCATATTCGGACATGAATATAACTGTATAATCCTCTAAATACATAAAAAAAAATTTAAAAAAAAATTAAACATACCTATATAATACACATCCGTATCCGACACTAATCCCGAGTCCAAACAACATGATGTCATATAGAAGAGAGTTACATAAATGACATGAACAACACAGATTCTCAGCTGATGAATTTAAACAGGAAAAACTTCAAAAATGTCACCATGAGCCCTAACTCATAATTTTTCCAGATTCTAGCAGATAAACTAATTTGCCCAGGTGATGAAAGAAGTCTTTCTTCTAAATCAAAAGCAAATTTGGGTTTTTTTTAACTAATTTAGCTCTTATCTCAGTTCCATACAGATTTGTTCGATGTAATATATACATATATATAATATCCAATTGGATTTTAGATTAAGAACATATAAGACAGTAAAGTAGGAGAAAAATCAGATTGGGAAATTCAATACCTGGAGAAACCCTAAATTAAAGAATCAAAATCAGATTGGAAGCTGATACCTGGTAGGAGAGAGCTGCCAAGGAGAAGACGGATGAGGTTTTTGTTTGAGTTTATCAGAGTCAAATGGCGAGTGTTATATACATACATACATACATATATATATATATATATATATATATATATATGACATTATTCGTTTTAATTTTGGCTAATGCCGATACGGTAGATTCATATATTTTTTAGTTTTCAATATTAAATTTATTATCCGTAATAAATTAAAAATTTTTAATTATCTAATACATAAATTCACTTTAATTTTGATATGAATAATATTAGATATTTAAATTTTATTTTATTTTTTTGTATAATATATTTAAAATATTTAAATTAAATATTCATTTACGTATTTAACTCTTATTTATTTTACACTTTTATGTTCAAAAAATTTTAATTTAATGAATTTAAATATTTAGCTAATTTGAAAATCCGATGAATATTACGATCTAAACAAATACAAATTCACGTAGTAATATTTGAATTGAACAAACTCTATATTTTAATTAATTTTTATTTTATAATTAAAAAATAAATATTTTATTTTAAACAAATGCAAAAACTTAAAATACCATAAAAATATATTTTTTAAAATTAAAAGAAAATCAATGAAACTAACTAATTTAAACTAATAAAATTTAAATTCAAATTAATTGAATTATAAAATCTATTTGATTTGATTTTAATTCGATTTAAAAAATAAAAAAAAACCAAATTAATTCACTTTAATCATTGTATTTGACAAATTTTTAAAATAATTTTGAAAATCAAGTCATGCTGAAACTTTGTTAGGGCAAAATGAAAAATCCATGATCTTGAAATGTTACTGAATTAGTTCATACAATCATCTTAGGAGGTGATATTTTAATTGATTTAAAATTCAAACTTTTAAAACATTTTCAAAATTTTCCCTTCTCTTTAAATTCCGACTTTCTTTACATCAATAAAAACCCTAAATTCTGCATTTTTTTACCAAAAAAAAAAGGCAAAAAATCCGTGTTAACATATATATAACGTCATGTTTACAAAGGTAATGGGGAAAAAAAGTATTAAAATTTGGCTATGAAGATTGCATGGCTGAAAGGTTTCATTTTACATCCTCCTATTTCATGCTTTGCTGGGTTTTGGCAATCTATAATCCAAAATCCCTGGCTTCTTCAATGCGCCGCTCATAAGCTTATCATTTTCATGGCTGCCAGAAAAATTCCAGATCAAGATTTCATTATTCAGATGAACCTGTCATGTCAAATTGGTTGGCAAAGATTAGTATCAGATTGAGCCCATGTTTATCCGGATTTCGGAGTATCGAAAACGAATATATATTGGAAACGAATATATTTAATTTTTTATTTTTAAGTTTTTTCATATATATGGAAGATCATACCTCTATACTCATACCTAAACATGTGGCGAACACAGGTGTTAAATTCTAATACTTACGGGAAAATGAAAAGTCTGGGTAATATAAGATAGAACCTCCAATCATCAAAGGGTTTTTTTTGGGTACAATCCAAACATCAAGATATTTGGTATTTGGACTCGAGGTGAGCGTTGGATATGTGTACGTGATCGACATGGATAAGCTCGACCTTTTTAAAGTTTTTTTCATATATTTAAACATCAAACCACACTGTATCCACATATGCGTCAGACAATAATGTCAAACATGAATACTTTAAAAAAAATGAAAAGTCGTAATAACATAGATCGAGATGCCATGGACAAATTTCCTCTTAATTTTGCATAACATGGTTTATTATTTGACTGAATGCCATAGAAAGTAAGAAGCTATGTTGCTCCGACTCTTTATTTTTCTTTAAGAACTCATGTTCGACATCCGTGTCCGATACATTTTCGAACATGGGTATGGAGATATGATCCTCTAAGGACCCTCCAAATGTATGGAAAAACTTTAAAAAATTAAACATACATGTATCAAATATATATCTACATCTGATACTCACACTTGAGTCCGAGTAAGATAGGTAAGAAGAGAGAATTACCTAGTGGCGGCTTATCTCCATACTATGTCCCCCATAAATTTAAGTGCCGGAACACCTCTAATCTCCACGTCAACTAGGGGAGATTGGATTAACTTCAAGCTAGATAGCTCCGGATCGTTTTGAATCACATCGAGAGCGCGCATCTGATCCTGAAATATTCAACAAACAATGAGTGATCGGGTGGAAGGTTAAGTCAAAACGAGGATGTCGATGCTAATATTCTGGTCTTCCAGTTAGCATTCGATAAGTGATAAAAACACCGATCGCCGTTTGTTACAAGATTAAATACCTTCCTTTTCACTGCACAAAATTTGCAGTCAGACGCCGATGGAGGAAGAATCTGATTAACGATAAGTCTCCTCACTGGAACGTTTTCCTTCTTCAATGAGACACATAGCCTCGATGACTCGTTAACTGCCATCACCTACGCGAAAAAGTATATAAAATGTAAGCAATTTTAATTAGTAGCATAGAAACAAGCACTCACTATTTGGTACTATGGCACTGAGGGGACCTAAACCCAGAGTCTAGTTCCCCTATCCTCAAGTTACAGCCTCTTTTGACCAAAAAAAGGGCACTCGGGGGATCTATCTTCGCAGACTATGTATGATGGATGGAAAAATCCGTGAAAACAACACTAAATAGTTCGATATTGAAATCAAGTGCTGAAATACAATTCTAAATGGCACTACCGTTGGGATTGTGACGATGACAAACTCCGTAGAATCTGCATCACGGAAAAGTTCTCTCACTTTTACCATCCTCTCCCTCAGTCGCTCCAACTTGTTAGCCTGCATAAATAATACAAGGACAAATAGTATTAAGAATAACATAAAATGATTTTAAAATAGAAAAACACGATGCCAACTCTCGATCGATATCAGGCTTACAGCATTCTGAGGGGTTTCTTCTTGCCCGAAAACAGATTTGATGGCCGACGTCGCCGAAGCTATCTTCTGTCTAAGCTGTAGAAGGCAATGACAGTGGAACAAAAGAAATCATATCAAGAAATTAGTTCCTCCATAACTAAATAAGAAACAAAAATATATTATCAAATACAAAGCTAGTTCCGGATTCTTAAAAATGCTCGATTTGACTAATGATCACTTTGACTCAAAAAACATCTATATGTAAAACCTATGTTGCTCCGACTTTTCATTATTCTTGAAATACCTGTGTCCAACACCCGTATCTGACCTATAAATATAAACCCCCAACCACCTAGAGGTGCAAAGGCAAGTGAGCTTGGGTTTGAGTTGCAAGGACCATCTTTGATTGAAGTGGGGGACCATGGCAGTGGGTTGCTGTGCTACTTTCCCTGGGGTTTAGCAAGGTGGGGTGAGCGCAAACGCTCTGCCTTCCCCAGATTCCCCATTAGCCAAATATATATACACACACACACACACACACACACACACACACATGAACCCCAAAAATTCTCCAAATACATGAAAAAACTTAGAAAAATTTAAATATACTCATATCAGACACATACTCATATCCAACACTCACATTCAGGTCTGACTGTCATAGTGTAAAACTATGTCAGACAAGGATAAACTTTTGCTAACATCGTCAACCAACTCACCCTCATTGTTGTTGAGGAAAATTTGTTAGACAAACTGGCTAAGTGAGTCACAATTACATGAAACATCGTCTGACTATCTAAATCGAAAAGCATCTTCAAATATAATATGAATATAGCAATAAAGTTCAATAAGCTCAGTTTTTTACGAGCACAATGTTACTTGTCGATCATGTTTCCTCATGGTTTTTTGGTATTCTATTGAAGCCAAGTGATTTCTGGTAATGTAATCAACAAATAAGTACGGGATGCTAGAATTGTGCGGTCCTCATCACCCATTTTGTCACCTAATAGTTCATCCTGACATATGATGGCCATGTTTAAAAAAAGAGAGAACAATAAAATTAGAAAGACAAAGCACATCTTCTACGCCCTACAGGTTTTAATAATTTAAATTGGCATTCTAACCTTCAATATCTTGCCGATTGATGCATCCAAGAAGTCCGGCAATGACAAAAGTCGCAACGTATGTCCCTGTAAATAACTCCCATCGTTTAGAGTTCATTGGGTCAATTTCAAATATTAAAGTGCCACAAACATAGGAAGAAGATAATCTCGCTCACCGTTGGCGCAGTGTCAAAAACAATTCGAGTAAACATATTATATTGAGGTGATTCGAGAAATTGCATCACCTAGCAAGAGCTTCTGCAGTCAGCATACGGCCCAAAAGATATGTAAGCTGCAATAAAACAAGGAAATAAGAGAGGTCCGTAATGTTACCTTTGAAATTGCAATAGCTTCATCCAAACCCGGAGGTGGCGTGTCGAGTAGTTCTCCCAACTTCAGGTCCCCTAACTTCAGAAATTAAAAGAAGCATCAGAAGCAGAAATCGTAATTTTAGAAATCGGATAATTTCAAAAGAACAAACAAGCGAGACCCGGATGCTGGAAAGGGTCCTTTAAAATGAAAATTTGCTTGAAACAAAAGATTAATGGCCAAAACTTAACCAGTGAGGCCATCCATGACATTACACGGTGCAAATTTGATCATATTTTGCTTCTGAAGTTGCTATGCTCGTGTGTATAAATAAAGCTTCACCTGTTCTACGAGCATCCCAAGGCCCATGCCATCCATGAAGTCTTTGACCCCGGTTCCACCGTTGTTCTTAGTTGCATCGCGAAATTCTTCCCTAGCCTTATCCGGGTTTATCTGTGTTAAAGCTATAAATTTAACTTACCGAGTATTCCAGGCAATTAAAAACCATCAAAACAAAAACTAGCAGATAGTTATCTCCTATAGAATACATGATCTCAAGGATTACATGCAACAAACACGAAAGAACCTCCCGAAGAAAAATTAACGGAAACTTGATTAGGAAGTTTATTCCTCGTACCTCAAGAGCAAACAAGGGAAAGTCCGGTCCTTCAACCGGTACTAGCATCCCTCCAGTCAAATCCTAGATCAAAGATGAACACATAGACTGAGCCGAAACAAAGATAAACGCAGGAAGAAAAGCATCCGAAATATAAAACGAAGGAACGGAGTTAAACCTGAGCAAAAGAATCACTCAAGGAATGAGCCGGATCGGTTGAAACTATAAGAGTGTGGTGTCCGTTATTGGCGAATTTAACCGCTAGTGAAGCAGCGCAACTTGTCTTCCCTACGCCTCCCTTGCCACCTAGCATGTAATACTTACGTTGGGTGCCGGAAACCATTTCATCGAACCCTGCAACATCCTCTGCAGGAGCAGCCACAGATCTCACTGCCACAAAATATACAGATGAAACATTCAACAAAATTATGCTAGACTTATGTTATTAAGACTCGGGTGTGAGTGTCAAGTATTTTAGAGGGTCCTTGGAGAGTTATATCCCTATACCCAAGTCCGAAAATGTGTCAGACACTAGTATTTGATATTGATGCTTCAAGAAAAATGAAGAGTCGGAGTAACAGTTAGGTTTCATCTGAGAGAAATGCCACAATGGCCTAAAGTAATACTTCATTGAATACAATTCTCTAAAAACCTATGTTGTCCCAACTCTTTATTTTATTTTATTTTTTTTAAATACCCATATCCAACACATTTTGAAACATGGGTATGAGGATATGACCCTCCAAGAAGCCTCACTATACATGGAAAAAGAGAAAATTGAACATACCTGTGCTAAACACATACCAGTTAGGATATGACTCTCCAAGAACCCTCTATATGCATGGAAAAAGAAAAAATTGAATATATCTGTGCTAGACACATACCGATCTCTAACACTCACACCCCAGTCCAAGTAATATAGCTAAAAACACTAAGCATCATCTCATAAAATAAAACTTCAACTATGTAATCTTATTGCCTCCTATAAAATTTCAGAAAATAAAAGCCTGTTAAACACAAAAATTTCTTCACCAAAATTATTCTAGCAAGAATGAACTTTCACTTTCTATTATCATTTTTGAAAGATTACACTATGTGGCCTCATACAGGAAGAAAAAAGGAAAGAAAGAAAGAATGACAAAACCCTATCACCATCTTCCAATTTCCAGTAACTTTCTCCTCTACTCCATTAAAACTTGCATTTCCTTGGCTTCTTTTTTTATATTACTTCAATTCTTTATTTTTCTTAAAGTACTCATATAGGTACTCATGTCCTACATATTTTGAACATTGATATGAAGATATAATCTTTCAAATACGAGAAAAAATTTTAAAAAAATTAAACATACTATGTTAAACATATACATATATCTGACATTCATAACTCACTCTGAGTAACATAATCCTTTTTAAGGAACTATTCACTTTTACATCTAATTGCACCGCCAACAGATTACCAAATTTTATACTTAAAATAAAAATTTCGTTACTTCTGAATTAAACTAACCAATGGAGCATCCACTACAATTTGATTTTAGATTCTACAAGAATGTCAAATTTAAAAATAAAAAATAAATCAAACTTTTCCTTTGTATTTAACAAAGCTTTGATTTTTATTTTTTTTTTCTTACACCCCCAGAAATTAATTAAATTTGTTGTAAAATTAAAAGTTTAAAAATTCCCAATTTAAAATCCATACAATAAACAGGAAAAAAATCAAATAATCAAAAACTACCAAAAAAGACATTAAAAAGGCAAAATTTGCTAACAAACAAGAGAAAAAAAAAAAAACCAAAGTGAGACCCAAGAAAGATACAACCTAGGAGAGAATTAACACAAAGTATAGAGGAATCACCTTGAAAAGGGTTGTTGGGTCGTTTTGGTTTGATGGAAAGTGAAGGAAAAGCGGAAGATAAAGTGTGAATTCTGGGTGAAAAAGAAAGAGAAAAACCAACCGCTGCCATGGGATTCCTTGGAGTAATCAATTTGTGAAATGAAGAAGAATAAGAGTATGAAGTAAAAGAAGCTTGCCAAGCTGCTGCCTTCGCCATTTTTGCCTCTCCTTTTCTTTCCTTCTAGTTGTTCTTAAAAGCAGGTAAAAGAGGCTGTTTTTGTTTCGAAAAAACGAGAAAACTTGGATAGAATGTTACTTTTGTTAATCAACGTTGCCCAATTCGTTTGCCAATTTATCCATTTGTCTATTTTTCCGGATTGAAATCGAATCTCAACTCTCAAATTTAGGGGATTTCGATAAGTTGGGCTTTAAAATTTTAAAAATTAAATAAATTAATTAAATTATATGTAAGAAATTGAAATAATAAAATTGAAATTAATTGGTTTAATTATTTTTTTAAGTTTTGATCGATTTGATTTAAAAATTAAATAAATTAATTAAATTATATCTAAGAAATTAAAGTAATTAAATTAATTCATTTTTTCGTTCGGAATTTGTTTTGGATTTATAAAATTGGATAATATAATTATAGATTATGTATGATTGATATAAATAAAAATATATTATTTATTTATTTTTAAATTAGTTATCTGTTTGTTTAGTTGATTCGTCTCGTGAAATAGAAAACAATAAATCGGTTAAATAAATTTATTTAAATCGATTTGGAAATTTGATCATACGATAAAAAAATTAAAACATGACACGAATACATGAATAAATTAAATTTTATATAATATGAATTATTAAAATATTAAAATTTATATAAATATATAATATTTTAAATATTATAATGACACTTAAAAATACACGAATTATCTCTCTAATTTGAGGAGACAATTTGTTTTTTCTTTGAACTTGAGAAAGAATAATCTTCTAAATCGTGCAAAAATAATTAAAGTTATCAGGTTTCAATTGGTTCTAGCCTAGCAAACTATTGTAATTTTTTAATTTTTTAAATAATTTTTCTTTGTATTAATTTTTGTATTATAATTGTTTTAAGGATATTACGTATATAAATTTTGATAAATTTAAGTAGTCATGCTGTGTTAGTGTTATTTTTATATTGTGTGATATTTTAGTTATTTTTTATATTCACGTTATGTTCGAAACTATTAAATCTTGACATTACTCAAATTGATTACGAGCAAGCATTTGTAAGTTTTTCTTTCAATTTTTCTAAATAATTACCTAATATTATATTTTTGTTGTTTTCTCTTGTTATAATCATATGAAAAGTATCATATATATATATATATATACACATATATTTTTGACACATTCTTATTGTGTTAGTATTAATTTTTTGTGTTGTATTATAGTTTAGTTATTTTTATATATTTGTGCATTCATGTTATGTTAGTATTATTTTTGTATTGTATTATATTTTAGTTACTTTTTCGTATTAGTTTTCTGTCGAAAATTATCAAATTTAATTAACACTATTTAGATTGATTGCCATATGGTAAGCAATTGTAAATCTTTATTGCAAGTTTAATTCACATTATTCAAATTACTTGAAATTTTGTGCTACGTGTCGTTGTGTTCATGTTTGTGTTTTTTTGTCATAATCATATTAAATGTATTATATATTTATATAAATTTTGAGACTTTAATAATTTATTTTATATCAATTTTGATACATTTGTCTATTTATGTCGTATTCATATTTTTTTAATTATCATTTAGTGTTCGTATTTGTATTACTTTTTTATATCATTATCATATTCAAGATAGCATATATATTTTGATACATTAATAATTTATTTATGTAGATTTTGAGTACTTTGTCTATTCATGTTGCATTCTAGTTATTTTTACTGTTATATATTGTTTTAATTGTTTTTCAGACGTTGTGTTCGTGTCATATAATTATGCTATGTTTAAAATTATCAAGCGTAATTGACATTTATTTAGGTAACTCTTGATTTTGGTATCACATGTCATCATGTTCGTATTAAATTTTCATGTCATAATCGTGTTTAAAATATTATATTTATATAAATTTTAATACATTAATAATTTATTTTATATAAATTTTAACACGTTTGTCTATTGTGTCATATTATATTATTATATTTATATGGTAAAAGTTCACTGACAGCCTCTGTACTATAGTGAATGGAGTATTTTAGTCTCTATACTATTAAATGCAGCACTTAAGTCCTTGTATTTTTGAAATTGTAGCAAATAAAAAAAATGATTAACAGTGTTAAAAAACTGTTTGAACGCAGATAAAAAAGCTGACGTATCATGTGATGTTAAACTTTAAATTTTATAAAGAAAATGACCCAAATCCAACCCTAAACCCAATCATATTTCTGTATAAAATTTAAAATTTTACATCACACGATACGTCAGTATTTTATCAGTATTGAAACAATTTTTTTAACATCATTTAACTATTTTTCTTTATTTGCTACAATTTCAAAAGTACAGATATTAAAATGCTAAATTTAATAGTATATAAATTAAAATACTTTTTTAACTATAGTACAAAGACTCCTAACGCACTTTTACCTTTATATTATAAATATTATAAATCGTAGAAAAAATAAGTCAACAAATTAGTAAGTAGTTTTTTAAATAAGAAAAACACATATTTATCCTTGAGTTTATATTTTTAAGTAATTTTTATGACTGAGTTGATACCTAGTTAACTTATAACATTAACTTAATTACTCTTTTAATAATAGTATATATAGATATTTGAATATAAAAAAGTAAAGATATTAAGATACAAAATAAATAGTTTTAAAAATTATTTATAAAAATGTTTACTCTTAAAATAATACAAAAAAAAATTGTAATTTAATTACCGTTAAATTGTTAATAACATTATTATCATTAATCTTTTTTATAAAATATTGCTTTTGTTATTTTGAAAACAACACTTAGACAATCTATAAACCAATTATTAAATTTAGTCATTTATCGTTATACCAACACGTTTATTTTAATATTTAGCTTTCAATATTTAACACTTTTAACATTGAAACAAAGTTAGAACTAAACATTAATATATCTTAAAAATTCTCATCCACAATCCACCCAGCAACCTAAAATTCTCTTAAATAATACCTTATAGACCAATGGCAAGAAAATGGCCCCTCAATTTATGAATTATTATTAGTTACATCGATTATAGTGTTTTTAAATTTTATAAGTAGAGTTAAAAGGTTATCGCATATTTTTACTATATATTTAAAAAATAATAATTAATAAATAATAAATAAGATATGCGATAATTTTTTAATCCACTTGTGAAGTTAAAAAACTATACCATCGTCTACTCGATAATTATCCATATTTATTTATTATATGTACGACGTCAAATCGTCCCACATGTTTTTAGCATTTCTTACGTCTAATCCAAAGATTTGCTCATATTTTTGTATTTTTTCCTTGATAACGTGCTAAATAGAAGTATTTATGGGCTGAGTTTCAATGTCTTTTTGCAAATATTTTATCTAAGTTCGACCCTTAGATTTATTTTATTATTTAAAATATTAAAATATATTATTAAATTTAAATAAAATTATTTTTTATTAAGTGAACAGTAATTTGAATTGAGCCAACTCGAGTCAAAGAAGCACATGCCTAAATTCATCCCAATTCAAGTTAAACAGATTGCCTGGCACTCGAAAAGAACTAGTGCTCAGTGTAATCTAAGATAATCCAATACTTTTATCAAGTAAGATAATCAAAAACTAATAAAAATGTCTTTGCTTAAACTTCTAAAGATGATTTTTTTTATTTAGTGTAAGACATGGATTGTTGCAGACTTGTTTATGCGTGGGTTATAGACACAATTTTTTTTAATTAAGATTGATTTGATTTGAATTGCTATTTAATAATAAAAATATTATTGTGTAAATTTAATTATAAAAATTTTAATTTTTTATTAATTTTTAAATAATAGTTTGAGCTTTCGGACTTGATTTAAGCTTGAATAAGAAAAATAAAAATTTTCAAG
>JBBYHM010000020.1:5681551-5696663 GCA_038381775.1 Adansonia rubrostipa | reverse complement strand
AGCCTTTTAGAGCACGTTTCTTATCATATGGTTTGGGTTGGGTTGGGGCGCAAATGGGTAAACCAGTTGTAATGTTATTTTTTTTTTAACTTTTTTATATATATTATTATATAATAATATATAAAATTATTAAAATTACATAAATATATTATCAATTACATAAATTTTTATGATTAAAAAAAGTCAAAATTATCATTAAATATTATAGTTACGTAAATTATATTATATATTATATAAATTATTATGATTTGTAATATAAGCTATTATTTCATATTTTTATTACAATTAGAAATATACATGATCTATTTATATAAATTATGATGAAAATAATTGAAGATGTAATACATAAATTTATTATATTTTTATATAAATTTTGTAAGTTATAAAAATATATTATTAATAGATAATATAAAGTAGTATTACATAAAATATTATATTATTTATTACATAAGTATATCATCATAGGTCATATAAAATAAGTATTACACATTTTCTTCATATTACATATATACATTATTTATTTTCATTAATTATGATAAAAAATAATAAAACTTATAATACATAAAATTTATTATATTTACATAATTTTTTTTTAAGTTACATAAATATATTGTTGATAGGTAATAGAAAGTACTAATATATAAAATATTATAGTTAAATAAATTATATTGTGTATTATATATTTTCTTACAATTACACATATATATTATGTATTACATAAAAGACAATGAAAGTTGTAAAATATAAAATATTATAATCTACATAAATCATTACAGTGCAGGTAATGTTTATACGTTATATGTGTTTTTCTTAATGTATTTGTGTAAAGAATATTTGAAGGTAATGTTTGTATGTAATTAGTAATATATAAGCATCACCAGATTACATATAAGCATTATATGTTTTTATTTTATTCACATATTTTTAAAATTAGTAACAAATATAATATATGAATAAAAAATTAGTTTTATGATAAAATTTATATTTTTATTATTTTCTAAAATTACAACTAAATATTATGAAAATTACGGGATTACATTAAATATTACAGTTTTACATAAAAACCTTACCAAATTTGTAATATGTTTATGTAAAATATTTTTAAAAGAAAATTATAGTTAATTTTCTCAATTTTTTTCATATATATATATATATGTAGGAAATTAATTTTTGCACTAATATTTGAAGTGAAAATTTTTTCATATTTTTTTACTTTAATAATTTATTTGTGTATATTACTGGCAATTATATTATATTAAGAAAAAAATTAATTTTATGTAAAATTTAATTACAACTAAACATTACAAAAATTATACGTAATATTACGGTTTTGATAATGTTAATATATAATTTTTTTTATATATAATGTATGTGTGTAAAGAATCTTTGAAGATAATGTTTGTATGTAATTTATTATATACAACCATTACCAAATTACATACAAATATTTATCAAATTACATAAATATATTATCATATCTGTAATGTATGTTTGTAAAATATTCTTTGAAAAAAATAATTTGATTTAATATTAAATATTTTTACTTTTTATTATTTTTTATATTAATCCAGTATTTAATATAATTACAGATTATTTTATAATTCGAGATTTGATATAATATTTTTAATATATATAATTATATATATTATATATAATTTCTGGGGTGTTGATTCTCTTATGAAGGGAGTCTATCCCTAACATATATAATATTATAATATATATCATTTATTATATGACATATGACACATATAATATACTATATATACTATAATATTAATTTGAGATTTAATATAAAATGTATTTTTATTTTTTATTATTTATAACTGATAATTCGGGATTTTATATAAAATAGTTTTTATTTTTTGTTTTTTGCAAATGATATTTCAAAACTTAATATAAAATATATTTTTATTTTTTTATTATTTTTAAATAATAGTTTAGGATTTAATAAAAAATATTTTTAAATATTTTATTATTTCTAAATACTAGTTTATATATATTTGTAATTTATATTTATAATTTATATATATTTCATATATATAATTTATATATATAGTTTATATTTATGGGAGAGCCGATTCTCACACCAAGTGAGCCGACTCTCCCATGAATACAAGAGCAAAGCAGCAGAGAAGAGCAACAACAGAGAAAAGCAATGTTAAATTGTAATTATAATATCCTTATTAATAATTCTAATAATTGTTATTTTCTTTTTTAGAATAATTTTTTATACTTTCACCTTTTTGTTAAATATTATATATATATATATAACAAATTAATTTTTTTAATAATTGTAGAACTTAAAATAATTTCCTTATTTTATTGGTTTAATAATTGATTTGAGTATATTAGTAATAATTATATTTTAAAAAATTTATATTTATATTTTATTTTATTAATTATATTAGACATAAATAATTATATTAATAAAAAATTAATTTTATAATAATTTTTTATTTTTATTAGTTAAAAAAAATTTTACTAAAAATTATCGAAGTTACATATACACATTAAAATTTATATAAAGCATTAGAGTGTGAGCAATATTTGTATGTTATATATGTTATGTGTTGAAAGTAATATTTATATGTAAAATATTATTAAATTACATATAAATATTATAAAATTATAAAAATTATTATTAAAAAATTATGATCGAATAAACCAAATTATACTGATTTTTTATTTTTTTTAATGATTCAAATTATTTACTTTTCATCTAACTACTCTTATTGATCTAAACTAATAAAGAAATTTATATTTAAAAGTGTATTATAAAATTTTCTGAGAGTCAGATAGCAATGTTTTCAACAAAAGTCATGTCTCCAAGTACTTTATCAAAAAAACGTCTTGTACCTGGCAACTGAAATTCAGAAAACTCTGGAGTAGACATAATGATAAACACTGACAAACGACAATGGCATGTTCCATTAATTCCTAGGTTCTGCATTCCAACATCGCCGCTCAAAATTCTGTCAATTTTGAATTGAAGTAAAAAATTTTTTTTTATTAATTTATTTAAATTTAAATTTGATTAAATTTAATCTAATTAAAATAATTAATAATTTGAAATCGAATCTTAAATATCACGAATGATTTAAATCTAAAATAATTTGAACGTAAAATGATTTAAATCTAAAATAATCTAAACAATTAATAAAAAATGATCAAATCCGATAAACTTAAGTATTAAACTTGATTAACTCAAATATAGAATGATCTGAATCTAAAATAACCCGAACTTGATTAACTCAAGTATTAAAATTGATTGATGGGAACCTGAAATAACTTGAAATTGAAATAATTCGAACTTGAAAATTTAAAAATCCACGATGATCTAATCTAAATTAACCAGACCCTCCAATTGACAAGTCTACCACCCTATCCATTTAAGTTAAGGACGGAATAGTTCTAAATCTCAATTGCTAATATCGTTTTGGATGCGGTGGTGAGTATTACAGGCATTATACGACGTGTTATGATTATTGCAAGCGTCAATTTGATAGTATTTTAAAATATTTAACGGATAAAACAAAAACTCATTACGAAGTCACATTTTTAATTAAGGATGAAATTTCATTGCAGAAAAACAAGTTTGGGAAAAGGTCTTTAACAACCAACACTCTTGAAATCAAAGATTCAAAACCAATAAACAAAACATCAAAATTCCAAACAACCATGCAAAGCTTACTACAAATGTATTAAATACCAATGAGCACTAAGCAAGCATAAAATCATGTTTGTATAGCAAAAAAAAGAACAAGAATCAAGAATGAACTTGATTTTGAAACAATCATGAACCAAAAATATCTGCTACAAAGAATTCGAGAATTAATCCATTTAATTTCATGCAGTCACCCTTGGGTGATCTCTGATATATCGAAAATTCAATTCTCAACATTTACAACCCTTGTTATATCTTCAAATTCTGACCTCCTTTTAAAATACAAGTCAAATCTGTATACTATGCACATGTACAAATATCTACATTCTACATACCTCAAAATCATGAATTGCTGTGTTGCTCTAACTCTTCTAAAGTATTCATATTCGATATCCGTATCTAATACATATTCAGACATTTGTATGTGGATACGATCCTTTAAATATGTAAAAAAATTTAAAAAAAAAATTAAATATGCCAAACACATGCTTATATTGTACATTCGACGCTCATCCCAACTCTAAGTAAAATGGATGAGAAGTAAAACTCCCATTACTGATCAAATGGACAAACCCAAAATTTTGACCATGTAAGTAACCAAAAAGCTGCAATCAATTTATGTATGAGTTACCTTGGAGCCAATGAGACTGAGAAATCAGTAGGCAAACCAATCTTGTCAGCCCAATCCTTAGATTCCAAGTACAGCTTCGAAACCTGCCCTGCAACCTTGTTCATGTCAGGCCTTTTCCCTGGATCTTCCTCAACACATTCCAATGCCACCAACACCATCTTCTCAGCCACTTCCACTGGAAAAGAGTCTTTCAATCTCCTATCTACCCACCTCCTCACCCCTCTGCCTCCATCGGCGGCGGCAATGGCCTCCCTAGCAGTATCTATAACACTCACTCTATTGTACCCTCCAGTCTCTTCATCAACAAAGAACTTCAAGGCCTCCTGTCCACTCAACAGCTCCAAAATCACAACCCCAAATGCATAAACATCACATTTTTGCGTCACTAAACCTGTAAATTGAAGCTCAGGTGCCATATAACCCCTTGTTCCTTCAATCTTCATAACTCTACTGTTTGATCTTCCAAGAGTTTTTGATTTTTCATCTTTTGTCACTTCCCCACAAAGCTCAGCAGTGCCAAAATGGCAGATTTTAGCCATTAAAGAATCTTCAGCTACTATAATACTTGTGATCTTTATATGGTTATGAATGAATCCAGTTTCAAGACCTGAACAATGGTGAATGTAATCCAATCCATGAGCAATATCGGCAGCAATTTGCATGCGAGAAATCCAAGAAGAAAGTATAGTAAAACTTGGATTCTTGGGGTTTCTTAAACAATCTCTAAGGTTAGCTCCTTGAACATATTCATAAACAAGATAAATATAATTGCCTGACAGGGAAGCTCCCAAAAGCTTGATTAAACTACTATGGTGGCTCCTACAAATGACTGATAATTTGTGAACCAAGTCATCTACCTCAATTGAACGCCTTAGTTTTCTCTGGAAAATCACAACTTGTTTGCCGTGGAGGTTGCAGAGCCATGAAGATGATGAAGATGAAGAAGAAAAGCGGTCGGAACGGAAGTTGTTGGTGGCTGAGCAGATGTCTGAGAAGCCATAGACATGGGGTTTTTCTGGGAGAGAAGCTCTGAAAGTTGAGAGGGCTTTGGAGTTTTGGCTTGAAAGAGAGTAGCTTGAAGAAGAGCTGTTTTCAAAGTAGGTTGATGAAAGAACTAAATTGTTGGTTATGGAAGTGGTGGAAGATGGATCTGACAAAGAAGATGAAGATTTCGAGGACTTTGAGGTTTTGGGTTTTTGAGATGATGATGACAAAGATTGTCCTTTTGAATTGGAAGATCTTGGCTCGATTACATCTGCACTTTTTTTAGATCTACACATTAGGAAGAAAGAATCGAAGGGTAAGAAATTGAAAATTTTGCCCTTGTTTTCTCAAAGGGAAAGGTTGGATCTTTACAAAGAAATTTTTGGTGGGGATTGGCCGTTTGAGCTGGTTGTGACGGTAGAGCTGACGGTGGAGGTGGTCGTTATAAAGGGCGAAACTATTGGTTTTGGAAGATCGCAGTGTTGTCATTATCAATCTGAAATTAAAATACTAGACTTTTTTTGGCAGAGACGTTCGCGATTCGTATGTTGAACTTTGATCTTTGAATTTGAGCCATCAAAATAAAATACTACAATTTTTTAAATAATAAATATATATAATATAATAAATGATATTTATCAAAATTTATATAATTTAAATTATTAACATATTAAAATTTTTTTAAATATAAAATATTATAAACATAATTATAATATAATAAAATATATAAATATAATATGATATACGAATTATTAAGTTTATTGAAAATATTGTTCGCAAGGAAAGAAAAGAAAATTCACCATTATTCAGAGTTGAAAAAAATGATAAAGTTTAAGCATGATATTATCATATTTATACTTGTTTAAGTTTAGCATAACTAGAAATACATGCTTTAAATTTTATTCAGGTTCGATCATACTTATGAATACGTAGTCTAATTATGTTTAGGCCCATTAATATTATATATTTATTTTAAATTTATTTCTTTAAAAATATGATTTTTTAAAATTTAATTTTTAACTATTTAATAATTTTTATTATACTTTAAAATATAAATAATTTAATATATTCTTTTAATATATATACGTATATATTATATACATAGGATTAGTATTTGATACATTATTAAAAAAAAAATTTAACTCTACAAACTGATTAAAAGTTTATCATGTATATTATTTTAATTTTAATTATTTTTATTATATTTAAAGGTGTGTGTTATTATGTTGCTCGTGGAGTTTAAAAATTTCACTTGTAATATATAAAATAATTTTTTATATGATAAAAATTATATAATAGATACATATAAAATTAATATATTATATAATTAAAAAACAGATCGAGCCTTGAATATTAAAACTAAGACCAAACCTTATTTTAAAGGAACCTCATTTTTTACTAAAATTTATTTTTCAAACATAATAATTTTATCAAAATTTTTAAAAATATTAAATAGATCTTCGAACTATAATACCTTTAAACTCAATTAAAAAATTACAAATATATAACCCGCCAACATTATTAAAAAAAAATTCCACTTGGCCCTATTAAAGGTTTTTTTTTAATTTATTTGAAAGAAAAAAAAATATGACAGCTCTAGAATTGTGTGAAGATAAGCAAGCACTTGGTTTTAGTGCTTGGGCTTGTTTAAAAGAAGCCCAATAAAATCCAACTCACTTGAAAAAACTAAAAAAAGTTGAAAATCGGGAGTACCCAACTCGACTCAAATTGAAACCAGCTGAGATATGGCTACCGAAGAGGAATCGATCGAACAAGCGGCTGCGTTACGACGAGAGAGACTTAGAGCTCTTAAAGCGGCTCAGGAACTGTTGAACGCCCCAGATGAGGATTCTACTCAAGCTTCTGAGAACCAAAGAGATGAAACTAATGAAGAAAAGTAAGTTAAAAAATCTTTCATATTTTTGTTTAATTTCCAACCCAGATCTTTTTTCTTTATTTTTAGCATAAAATTATATGAATTATGTTTTAATGATTGTTTTAATTATGGATTTTGTTTATCTTGTGAAGATATGGCTGTTTTGGACTATGGGTATATAGGAATATCATGAATCGTAGTTAAAATTGATTGATGTACCTAGGATTTAAATGACTCAAGCTGAGTTGAAACAGCATGATAGAAACTCGAGCCTCGAAGATTGGCTTGAGTTCGACTTCGTTAGGCTTGATTATGTTGGATTGTTATTTTCTTTATTTATACATTGGAGTATTAAATAAAATATGCTTATAACTTTAACAAATAAAAAACTTAATTAGGCTTGTGAGCTGCTTGATTCGAGTATTAAGATACTAGGATTTGGATTGATTGCCTGCTTGACTTGCTTACGGCACCAAATAGGATTTAGTGTGAAAAATAATTTCCATATGAAATAGCTGCTTCCTGGTTTTGGGTGTCCTTTCTAGTTATATTACTCGAACACGATTGTGATTGTCAGATATAGGTATGTGTCTGACACTGGTATGTTCAATTTTTTAAAGTTTTTCTATGTATTTGGAGGGTCATATCATATCCCTTTGCCCGTGTCGAAAATGTGTTGGAGGAGTGTCAGACGTGGGTACTTTAAGAAAAATGAAGGGTCGGAACAACATGGCTGTGTAGAACTAGAAGGGAAGGAGAGGCTGAGGTTTCCTTTGTTTGGATAATTTGGAAAAAGTGGAAGGTAAGGGAAGGAAAGGATGTCCCTAGAAAATCCTTTGGTTATGGGATGGAAAGGATCGGTGATCGCATCTGTTTCTAAGTGGCTTTGCTTGTTAGGAAGGATGGGAAGTGGGGAGGAGTGGGAAATTTTTTTAATCCAATGATTATGCTAATGTATTAGGATTGAGGTTGGGTAACTTAATATCTTGGACTGAAAAGTTTTCTATCCTTCGGCTTTTCCATCATTCGCAACCAAGCACTGTCATAAAAGTAGAATAATGATGAGGCTAATGATCCTATTGCTTCAAATCATCTCAATTTTTGGAAGTTGAACAAATGTGGGATTGTATGGTAGTGATGGGATGGATAACCCTTGTTATTAGTTCCCTTCCTAAAAAATTCTTGAAACAACAAACAGCACTATTCTTCCTTGATTGTCTTCCCTTTCCAACCTTTGAATAGATCCGAATAATTTTTGGGATTTTTATAGTTTACTTATTCCTAAATGAATCACATAGATACAGAACTTATATTCAGATGGTTGTCCGTTTGCTGCTCTTGCACTGAAAATTTCAATTATTAATATGTATAATTTATCTGATGGCCCTTTTTTTTTTTCCACAGAATTTTCAGCACGAACTTTCCATGATAATTTCTATCCCAAGATTTTTTTTGGCTCAAAAATAATATGCATTAGATAACAAAAATGGGTTCATCATGGATTTTCTTTCTCTTGAAATATGGATGTTTTAGATTATGGGAACAGGCAGTATGAAAATGTAGTTAAAATTGATGAAATTCTACATTGCCCTAGCTCTTCATTCTTCTTGAAGTACCTATGTCCGACACTAATCTCTGATGCATATTCGGACATGAGTATGAGGATATGATCCTCCAAGGACTCTCCAAATGCATGGAAATGTTAGAAAAAAATTGGACATACTCATGTCGGAAACAAACCTGTATTCGGCACTCATACCTAAGTCTGAGTAACATTGATGAAAATTACTTTCGTAAATTCAGTAGTCAATACAAACCTACCTAGCATTGCTCGTTTGAGTGAAATAAATGTTAACACTAAATTTGGGAATTAGAAGGGAAAATGGAAGGGAGTTAAAGAAGGAATAGTGGGGAAGAAGGAAAAAGAGAAGTCAAGGTTTTGCTTATTTGGATTGTCTGAAAAAAGGAAGTTGTGCTGCCCTTGTTTGGTTAAGAAGTGGGAAGGAATGGAGGGACTTTTCTTAGGCTTGCATGGTAGGAAGGATGGAAAAGTTGAAAGTAAAGAAAATCATTTTAGTCTTGTGGGGAAGAATGTTTTGCAACCTTACCTTTTTATTGAAGACTTTTCTATCCTTTCACCTTTACATATTCCTATCATGCACAACCTCCAATTGAAGATGAAAAGATAAGGATAATGACCCTTTCCATTTCTCAATTTGAAAAAATAAATTGGAGTTTGATGGAATAGATGTTAACCCTTGTCATCCATTCCCCTCCATGATAAATTCTATGAGCTATGGATCCAAAGAAAGCCGGGATCTTTTTTGTAGTTTACTGGTTTGAAAATGAGTTACCAATACACAATGTCTTTTTGGATGGATGTCTGCTTGTGTCTCTTTTGCCGACAATTTCAATCATTAACATGTATGTCTTCCTTGCTTGTCTTTTTTTTTTTTTTTTGGGTTCCACAGTAATCCCAGCATGAAGTTTCGGAATTATGTACCTCATGATAAACAGCTTCAAGAGGGTAAGGTTGCTCCCCCCGTGCTGCCGAAATTTGAAGACCCTGTCGCAGCAGCACCTCCAGCATCAGAAGACAAAGCGGTGCTTGTTTATCCTTAATATCGTGTTTAACCGAGAACAGCCTTTTCTTTCTATTTATTCTAATCGTGGATTGAATGGTGTAGGATCCATTCGTCAACATTGCTCCCAAGAAACCAAACTGGGATCTGCGAAGAGATGTCCAGAAGAAGCTTGATAAGCTCGAAAGGCGCACACAGAAGGCAATATACAAACTTATGGGTAAGTAATATTGTGTCAACCTACTCTCTGTGCAAAGAGGGGGATGGCTGCATACATCCGGACATTTCCGGACTCTACTTATAGTGAGAGCCTTTTGCATGGGCTAATGACTTTTTTTATACTTTAGCAGCGTGAATGGCTGGGTGATGGGTTCGAACCCTTAAAGCAGACTCTCTGTGCAAACAGGAAGAAGTCTGCATACGTCAGGACATTCCCCAGACCCTACTTATACTGAGAGCCCCGTGCATGGGCTATGACCTTTATTTTATACTTTAATGGCGTGAATGACTGGGTCATGGTTCATGGCTTGAAACCCTGGAAACAGTCTCTCTGTGCAACTTGGGAGAAGGCTGGCGTATGTCAGGACATTCCGCAGACCCTACTTATTGTGGGAGCCTTGTGCACGGGCTATGGTCTTTATATATACTTTAGTGGTGTCAGGTGTGAATGATTGGGTGATGGGTTCAAACCCTGAAAACTGCCTATGTGTGCAGACAAGGGGAAGGTTGCGTATATCGGGATGTTCCCTTGACCTTACTCATAGTAAGAGCCTTGTGCTCGGGCTACAATATTTTATACTTGAATAGTGTGAATGACTGTGATCATAAGCTGTCGTGTGATCAACTGACTTGTTCATGTCTAAATCTGTTTCATTGGTGTTAATCATTGTTTCCTTGCAGAGCAACAAGAACAAGAAAAACAGTCGGATGGAGGAAACGCCATTGAAGATTAGAACCGGATATCAAATTCAAAGGCTTGACAAACCACTCTAGTCATGAACCGACTGCGAATTTCAGTACGTTGAAGCAGTGAAACAGTTGTAGGGATACAATATGTTATTCAATAGTGAATTTGCCAGCAAGAACAAGCTTTAAATCGTTGGGAAAATGAAATATGATTCTATTTATGCCCGAGATGCTACATTTTTAACCTAGTTCCATGAGTCCATGTTTAATTAATATCGTCTTCACCAAAATTCTGAAATTGTAGCAGAAATCAAATCTACAATTGATGTTTGAGTTACTTTTTCTATTACTGCAATTGCCAAAATCTTTGATATATCTAGTATTTTATCTTGGTTAAACTCTATATGTTATTAGGACTCGGGTTAGTTTTAGATACGGGTATGTGTCTGACCATGTTTCATTTTTGTATATGATCATGTGGGATTAATGCATCTTCCACCCGATCTTGTGACATTGCGGACATTTTCATCATTTTGCCATTCCACTCGTTGGGATGCTCAACGTGGAATTGGGCAATCAAGAGTTGATTTTGATATTACTTGTCACGAGATTGTTACTTTTTTTTCAAAAGACGACCTTGGCAGGATATGTAGTGCATCTACCTACTTATGCACCCAAATATCTTTCTACTTTTATTCAATATGAAATTAATATATCTTGTCTAGTTTAGATTGTTTTAGTTTGACATAAACGTGTCAATGAGTCAAGTTGCGGCATGAAATTTTTTAAGTTCTTTACCCATGCTTGAATTAGGCAAAGCTCAAAAACCCGAACAACTATTCAAAGAATATTAAAAATCATTTTAAAATTAATTTTATAATTAAATTTAAATAAAGATTATTATTTTGTTAAATAAATAGTGATTCGGGTACGCTAGAATCAGGTAAAAGTTCACTGCAAATCTCTATACTGTAGTGAATCGAGCAATTTAGTTTTTGTATTATTAAATCTAGTATTTAGTTCTTATACTTTTGAAATTGTAGAAAAAAGAAAAATAGTTAACAATGTTAAAAAAATCGCTTAAATGTTAATAAAATGTTAACATATTATGTAATGTGAAATTTTAAATTTATAAAAAAATAAGTTTAAACTGAGTGTCGGGTTTGGGTCATTTTTTGTTATAAAATTTAGAATTTTACATTACATGATGTGACAGTATTTTATCAAAATTTAAATAATTTTTTTAACACTGTTGAAAATTTTTTTTATTTGTTATAATTTCAAAAGTATGAGAATTAAAATACTAAATTCAACGGTATATGAATTAACAATATAGGGACTTGTGAAATTTTATCGCTAGAATCCTTAAAATGCAAGTCCAAGTCTAACCCCGTTTTGAGATTGAATGTTTGATCTTTGAATAAATCTAATTTGATCTTATTAATTATTTATTTGAGTTAAATGTAAAAGACGTATTGAATATGATTATGAATTACAAAGAGTCAAAGACCTTCGAATTAAAATCTCAAACTTTAATCATTAAAACATCTTTTAAAAAAAAAATTGCCCTCAATCTTGAAATCTAACATTCAAAATTAAAATCTAACTGTTTGCTACCGATTCGGTGCATTGGGACAATTGGCGTGTTCTAATTGCAAAGATAATACGGAACAAGGGGAAGAAGCTAAAGGATTAAGTAGGAAGTTGTTTACATGTTGTTTTATTAGGTGCATTTTAGACATTTTACTCAAAAATGTGAGGTAGATAGATATAATGCTTTTTAATTTACCTAATATTTGTCTTATGTTTACATAGATTTAGTTTTCAAATAATGAATCCGATCAATTAGATTTGAATTGTTAAAGTTTTGATTTAATTTATTGAGTTCAAAAATTTATTTTTTTATTTAAAATATATTAAAATATTAAAAAATTTATATTAATAATTATTTTTTTATAATTAATTTAAAAAATATTTTTATTGATTAAATAATAATTTAAATTAGATCGTACCCATACTTAAAGTATGATGTTTAAACTCAATTCATTTCGAGATTTGTTTGTTGACTAGCTTAAACTCAAAATATCATGTTTAAATTCGAATTGATTTGAATCGAATTTGAATTTTGTCAAATAGGCCAACTTTTGAATAGACTTCAACAATTCAAGTTTCGTGTTATGTTCATATTATTTTTTTATATCATAATCATATTTTAAGTATTATATATATTTATATAAATTTTGATGCAAGTAACTTATATTCCATAAATTTTGATATGCTCATATCATGTTTATATTATTTTTTATTATATTTTAATTATTTTTTATATCATATTCGTGTTATATGATTATATCGTATCTAAAATTACAAACATATCTAAATGAGATTGTGGGTCATGTTTATTTAGGAAGAGAAGAGGCAAGACTAATTTCCAATTGAAACAAATTACAAACCTCAATCAAATACTCAAAATTAAAAGTTTATTTTTATAATTCTTTAAAATCTATAATGCAAACTATAATAATAATAATAATAATAATAATAATAATAAATATATCAATTCATACATTTATTAAGTAATAATTAATGTATTAAATATTAAAACACCAGGCAAAAACATACACATTAAAAACTACATAATAGTGCCATTATTATTTAAGGATCTCCACATTAGAATCTTTAGATTCTCAAGAATTCTAATAAAAGAAAAAAACTATTAAAATATTTTTAAACAAAAAGAGAAAATCATTAATATCTCCTCTTAATTTTTAAAGAATCATGATTTCTGATTGCATAAATTAAATTAGGATTCAAGATTTCTTGATTAATTATTTTATCAATTATTTTTTAATGCAATTTGTTTTTTGAGGGTTTAATCGATCGATATAAAATTATATTTATATTTTAAAATAATTTAAAAAAGAATTAAACCTAATTAAAATTGGTTCGATCTGTTGATTGATTTTAAAATTATAAAAATTAATTATTTATATTTTAAAATAGTTCAAAGTAATAAATTAAATTGAATTACTTAAATTTGACGATAAAATCGATTGAAACGGACGTATCAATCGGATCGGGTAAAAAGGTCCGAAAGAAATAGGTATAAAGTTCTTTGCTTCTGGCTTCGGCTTCTCCTCCAGGCTTACGTTCTTTTTCGTTAGCTTCTGTCATTCAATTTCAGGTAAGTTTTTTTGCTTGTATTTATTTATCTTTTTTTAATGAGATTTAATTTTATTTTTTTTCGCGTTTAAAGATTCTATTATTAATCCCTAATCACTTCTCTTATTTATAAAATATAATTAGATCTTTTTCTGAATTTTCTTGTTCATACATTGTTCAATTCTAATTTTCTTTTCTATCAATGAAAATTTTCGTAAATTCTATGGAAACCTGGAAGATTAAGCTAATTTTTTGTTGGAACGAGAAAACAAAATTGTATTAAGAACCTTTGAAGCATGTTATATTTAGCGATATGTAGGCAATTTTAATGATATTTAATTCAATAATCTATGAAAAGAATCAAATCGAGAACGATATTAGAAAATTAGGTTGAATTGGTTTGTCTCATGCTAATTTTAGAATAGTATTAGATAAAGAGGTCAGGAAAAAGAAAAAGAATAATTAGCGAGATTGTGTGAAATAAAAGGAATATGAATCCAAAATCTCTTATTTGTTTTTTTTTTTTTTTTTTAAAGAGAAAAAGGTATAGTTATTAATTAAGTTATATTATTTCTCAATTACGTAAATAATATTGAAATGGATACATAAATCTGGACCTCAAAATCATTCAAAACCGTTGAAATGCAATTTATCACGAGGTGTAGTCGGATTAAAATATGGTCGAATATAAATACTTGGAAAAAGATTTAAATGTTTAGATTAAAATTTTTGTATACGTTAATTTTCACTGATGCTCTTGGCCAATGTTACTCGGACTTTGGTGCAAGTGTCGGAGTTTTTCATGTATTTGGAGGATCCTTGGAGTGTCCTATCCTCATATCCATATCCGAAAATGTGTCGGACATGGATACTTTAAGAAAAATGAAGTGTTGGAGCGACATAGCTCTAGGTAACATTAAGAAAATTTTGACTAGATTTCTATAATTGTAACTTAATTCAAAACAATTATATTATGCATGCTATAAAATTTTTTGTAATAATTATGGTTACAATTATTATATCAGGTAAATCATAATCTGTTTTTAAGAATTTGGGACTTGGGATTGGGTTTTTGTGGTTTTATTTCTCTGGGCTTTTTTGTTCTTGCACATAATGATTGCCTGCTCTGTTTTTTGTGTTTAGGGTTTTTGTCTGCTTCTTGAATTGAATCTATGTTAAGAAATTTCTATGTTAGTTTCTTTGGGCATTGTGCATGTTATTTTTATTTTCATTATTATTATTATTTTGTTTTGGGATGGTTTATATTATCATGTGCTAATTATAATTAATTAACTTGGTGTTCTTGT
>JBBYHM010000020.1:5636848-5660330 GCA_038381775.1 Adansonia rubrostipa | reverse complement strand
AAATATTATATATAAATATGGTAATATTTAATTAAGTAGGAAATTAAAGAAAATCAAATTAACAATGATAAAAGTTTAAAAATAATAAGTTTATTGAAAATAATATATTAATGTTACAAAGAAATTGTCAAAATTAAAAAATATTGGTCAAATTAGAATTTTTCCTTTCTTAATATTGAAGAAAAACTCTTTTTAATTGAATTTTTATGGACTTAGGGACCTAACTAATTTTTTTTTCTTTTTTCTTAATTGAGAAAAACTGTTATCCAGTGCTACTGATAACTTTCAAAAGAAAAGGGCCAAAGCATGTCCCGGCCCTTAAATTGGTCCATATTTATAATATATATAAAATTATATTAAGTTAATATACGAATCAAATAATATTAATTTAATTTAAAAAATGAGAGAAAATAAAGATAGTTATAACGCGTAAAATTAAAATTTTATATTAATTTTTTTTAAAAAAATACATGTAAAAATTTTTCTTTAAAAAAAATTACATTTTATTAACATAATTTCTTTTTTTTATTTAAAAGATAATTTTTTTTAAATGAATGACCATATTCTAATATATTAAAATAAATTCTTTTCAATGAAATTAGATCTGTTCAAAAATTAAGTAACTAGTCTCACTTGACCTGAGCTGACTTCGAACTTTTATTTTCTTGATCCAAGTCGACCTACCGAGACTATGATTATTGTTTAATAAATAAAATAATATTTTTATTTAAATTTATATATATAAGTACTAATTAAAAATAATTTTTTATAATTTTTTTATTTTTTATATTAATTGAAATAATCTATCAAATCTTAAAATTAATTTTTAAAATTTAAAAATAATGATCCGATCCAACTTAAAAGCGGTTTGACTGATAATCTAAGGACTCTTTTTATTCGACAAATATTTTTTTTTTTTCGATTCTTCAATGTCATCTAGTATTCCTTCTGTTTTATGGGCCAGACACTATATATATTATTAGACCCAATTCCTATCCCCAAAATTGGAATTTAAATAGCAGAAAAACAAGCCCTACTTTACTTGTTTGCTTCCTTCTTCTTCTGCCTCTTTTGCCAGCCGACAAATTGAGCTTGGGATTGGGAAATTCGCGATTGCGAATTGGAAGTTACCAAATTTCTAGCCAAAGCTTGAAAAACAAAAATGACTGATTACGAAGAAGCGCCTTATCAAGGAAACGGAGAAAACCTCGAAAATAGTTACGGCGGAGGTTCTTCTCCTCAGCCTCGGTCCGATGATCAAAGCGGTTCTAAATCTCTGGTTAGATCGCGTCAATTTTAGCTTAATTTCGTCTTTCAGGTTTTTTAATCGATTTCTTTCAAGTTTTTGTTTGGAGGAATTTTGAAGAAATTTAATATTAATTTTGTTGGATTTTTAATTACCGGAGAATTCAATGAATCATTTTTGTTGTTAGTTTTAGCGAAAGACAAATGGTAAATTGCGAAAGGATGAAAATCAAATGTAAATTTTTTTTTTGAAGAATTATAATAAAAAAAGTATGATTTTATTTTTAGATTGAACTATTACCTTAGAATTAGTGTTGCATCTTAGTCTTTTGTTTATTTAAAATCAGTGGTGATTACACTTTACTTCATTTGCCTTCTTTTTTGGCAAATTTTGTTCAGAAGCTAATAGAAAATAATAAAAAAGGCAGCAAGCTAGAAATAGGCTCCCATTTTTTTTAATAAATTTCTGAGTTGTGATGGGAGTTTTTCAATCTTTTAGGGCTCAAATATTTTCTTTGAATTAGGGTTTAGCATTTCAAAATTTGGTTAGCTTGAAAAAAAGCCTTTTGAGAGTACTTACTTTGTTCTAACCTAAACATTAGAAAACAAGGTATACTTTATGGAAGTAAAAGGTTTTCTTTTTTATTCATTTTTTAACAAAACGTGAGTTTCGAAGAATTCAAATCACATATTAGTGTCTCGATTTTATGATTCCTGTTTTTATCCAGTATAATTGTGGCAAAGGAGGAATTGGAACCTGGGTTTTTGGTTATGGAAACACGAACTTACCGCTTGGGTTCCTTTTTTATCTCAATCAACTATGTTTTTGTGAAAAAATTTTTTTTTTCAAAACGTTCATGCTTATATCAGATCTTGAGTATGCACACATGTTTAGGTGTTCAATCATGTTTTTCCTCACTGAATTTGGCAAGTAGACTTTTTAATCGAATTTTTACGGATTAGTTTTGTTCTAAGCTACGGTGACTTCTAGGTCCATTCTTTATAATATGGGAAAAGGTTTTATTACAAATAACTTTCTTGAATGTTATTTTATGTTTGTTCTTAGACATTTGATTATTTTAGCAATATGAATTGAATGCAACTTTACATTTGGTCTTTTAATGATATAAATTAAATGCGACTTTAACTTTTTGCAGCATGGGTCTCGGGATCATGAGAGAGAATCCTCTAGAAGTAGGGAAAAGGAAAGAGAGAAAGGGCGTGACAAAGAAAGGGACAAAGAACGTGATCGCCATAGGGACAGGGACAGGGATAGGGATAGAGATCGAGAAAAGGATCGTGATCGGGAACGCCATCACAGAGATCGTCACAGGGATCGTAGCAGGGAACGTAGTGAGAGAAGAAGAGACAGGGATGATGATGATTATTACCGCAGTCGAGACTATGACAGGTAATTTCAGCAATAATTTGAACCATTTTGGTCATAGCTTTTTTTCCTTCTTGATGCTAATCATTATTGTTTACTGAGTTATTTCTTCTCAAATGTTATTTACAGAAGAAGGGACTATGATAAAGACAAGGAGGACAGGCATAGGCGCCGGTCCCGATCCCATTCTAGGAGTAGATCTGAACGCAGATCAAGATCAAGATCAAGGTCTCGTTCTCGCTCTCGATCACGCTCAAAGAGGTGGATCATAAGAACTTTATTATTCATAAAAGTTAGATAGTTTCAGTCATATATCCTTGTTCCTTGTATGCTAACTTCATTATTTTGCAGCAAAAGGATTAGTGGTTTTGACATGGCCCCTCCAGCTTCAGCAATGTTAGCTGCTGGTGCTGTGGCAGCTGCTGCTACAGGTACATATGCCTTTCACAAAAATTAAGATTGTTGTACTTTGTTAACTGCTATTTTTGTTTTTGGATGATCTAGTCTGGAAAGTTCGTATCAAAATACTGGTATGGTTTTGGTAAGCTGTATATTTCCTCCTGCTTTGTGTGTGTGTATATATATATATATATATATATATATATATTGCCTTTTAGGCAGTGATCTTGTGGAAGGCTATAATATTGTTTTAAATTTTTTTACTTAGCCAAATAATTCTGAAACTGAGAGAGTTTTTGGTTTTGTCTTCTGTTTGGTGTTTGTTTGTTTGTTTCTATGTCTTTGTCTTTGTTTTTAAGAAGGCAATGGCGTGAGCCGACTTCTGTAGCTTTTATGTACAAGGAGGAATCAATGCAACCAGTTTTGATGGTATTGTACGTCTTCAACTGGCAACCATTGCCTGTTCTGGTAGTCTTGCTAAATATTTCCTCCAGAATTTGCACGCAATGAATTCTTTTTTCTATCTCTAAAACTGCAAAAGGTTTGCATATGCTAAGGAAATGACAAATGAGGCATAAAAGTCCTTATGTTAAACCCACTGCTATAGAAATGTGACTCTGACTTTTAATTATATCCTCATATGAAATCTGAATATCATTTCAGGCCAGATTCCTGGGCCTAGCCCAGCCTTACCTGGAGTATTTCCAAACATGTTTCCTCTTGCAACCGGACAGGTATATGCTGCTCTTATGCACCCGATATTTATGAGCTTGCTTTATGTGCAGTGACTTTGTTTAATTTCGGTTTGCTGCAGCCTTTTGGTGCTCTCCCTGTTATGCCAGTTCAGGCAATGACTCAGCAGGTTGGAACGATTATGCATACAATGTAGCGCGTATACCTTTCTTTGGAAATATTTTCTTATAGTACAGAAAGTTAATTTAATTTATCTTGTGATTTCAGGCTACTAGGCATGCTCGTCGGGTCTATGTCGGAGGGCTTTCTCCTACTGCTAATGAACAGGTTCGATTTAACACTATCGTAGCATTATTGCAGTTATGCTATCAAATAAAGCCAGTACTGACCCTTAATATTATATTACAGTCAGTTGCAATCTTCTTCAGCCAAGTCATGGCTGCAATTGGTGGAAACACTGCTGGTCCAGGTATGCTTTAAGTTTTATATATATATATATATATATATATATATATATATATATTACATGACTGAGCTACCGGCCTTATTTTTCTTCCATGGTTGTTCATACTTGTGTTATATATTCAGGGGATGCTGTTGTTAATGTCTACATAAACCATGAAAAGAAGTTTGCTTTTGTAGAGATGAGATCTGTTGAGGAGGCTAGTAATGCAATGGCTTTAGATGGGATTATATTTGAGGTATTTTTATTTTCTTTTGGATTTTGATGCCGAAATCCTTTAATTGCGATAAGTTGGGTTGACCCGTTTGCACTTTTAGGGAGCACCTGTGAAGGTGAGGAGACCTAGTGACTATAATCCCTCACTTGCTGCAACTCTTGGTCCGAGCCAGCCTAATCCCAATCTTAATCTAGCTGCTGTGGGTCTAACTCCAGGTTCCGCTGGTGGGCTAGAGGGTCCAGACCGCATATTTGTCGGCGGACTTCCCTATTACTTCACAGAAGCACAGATCAGGGAGCTATTGGAATCTTTTGGGCCTCTTCGAGGTTTTGATCTCGTAAAAGATAGAGAAACTGGAAACTCGAAAGGCTATGCTTTTTGTGTTTATCAAGACCTGTCGGTTACAGATATAGCTTGTGCTGCTCTAAATGGAATTAAGATGGGTGATAAAACGCTCACTGTTAGGCGAGCAAACCAGGGTGCTATCCAGCCTAAACCCGAGCAAGAGAGTATACTCCAGCATGCACAGCAGCAGATTGCTTTGCAGGTAAGATTAGATATTATTGTTTTATGAAATCTTATACCATCATATCCAGGGATTTAAATAATGTACGCAGCACAACATTATGGTTGCTATTTTGTGGTTCTGGCTCTTCCTGCTGCAGTAACATTCATTAGGTCTGCAATCGCAGTAAACGCAGCACATATCTGCAACCACAATTTAAATCACTGTTCATGCCCCTTGCAATTTAGGGCTGTAATTAGGAATTGTAGGCTAATTTGCTGATTCTTTTTGTTTTTTCAGAGGCTTATGTTGCAACCACAAGGGTTGCCGACAAAGGTTGTGTGTTTGACTCAAGCACTTAATGTTGATGATCTCAGAGATGACTATGAGTACGAAGACATTGTCGAAGATATGAGACAAGAGGGTGGAAAATATGGTAAAATTCTTCTTAAACAATCTAATTCATTTTTTTCCTTATATCTGGCCCTCTTTTTTATCATGCAGAATCTCATATATATATTTTTTTATTAATTTTCTTTATTTTCTTTTGTGTTTATATCTCTGTTTTACAGCACTTTCTTGTTCCACATTCTGCTATAAAGAATCAGGCCTAACATACACAGACAGAAGACTTTCTAACCCTCTTTCTTTATTTACTTGAGACTGATTTCTCTGACTTATTCTTTTGGGGCAAAAAAAATTTTTTTTGGTGGATTCGGAATTTTTACATGAAATATGCAGGTACATTGGTGAATGTTGTCATCCCACGCCCAAATCCAAGTGGAGAACCCTCCCCAGGTGTCGGGAAGGTCAGTATTGACCCTTATACAATTTTTTTTAACTTCATTTTCGGTTGATTATTGTCTACTTTTCATCTTATGTATCCTAATCGTGAGCAAACGTTTGTTTTGGTCATTTCTGCTAAGTTGCACTATCTAACATTGCTCCGTAAAGTACTTGTGTTTTAACATTCGTATCCAATGCATATTTGAACATGGATTTGAGGATATGATCCTCTTAATATATGGAAAACCTTAGAAAAATTGAACATATCCGTATCCAATATTCAAACTCAAGTCACAGTAACATCTTATATAACTCTCCTATGTTACTGACTGTAATTCTCTGGTGCTATTAGGTATTTCTGGAGTACTTGGATGTCGAAGGTGCCAAAAAAGCTCAAGCTGCAATGAACGGTAGGAAATTTGGTGGAAATCAAGTTATCGCCGTCTACTATCCGGAGAACAAGTTCGCACAAGGGGAATACGATGGCTAATTATGTTAGAAGATCCAAATCATCATATAGCATTGTGCCTGTAGTGATTCTATGTTAAGGTCTTTAGCATTATGTGGTTCTTAAGTAATGGCAGCCTGTCGAAACTTGAGAATTTGAACAGTCGAACATATCGTGACGTAATATGTTAGGACTAGTTGGGATGAATATGATTCTCTTCCTTTTATATTTGAATCCTTTGCTTGCACTTTGAAGCTATGGCCTATGTTTAGAAGGTTTTTGATTTCCTGTTGTGAGTATAGAGCAGAGTTTTTAAGATTTGCGATGGCTTATTTTATTTCGACTCTTCATTTTTTTAGAGGTATTCGTATTCGATATTTATGTCCGACGCATCCGATGTATATCTATACATGAACATGAGGATATAATTATACGTGAAAATTTTTAAATGAACATATTCTTTTTGGGTACATATCCATTGTTAGATACTCACATTCGAATTTAAATGACATAGGCAATGGCATGGCACAGCTTGTGTTGAGTCAGTTCATCAGTTTGGCGATCGGTCTGCTCATCAAGACTTGTGGGGATGAATATTGAGAGTGAAATAGTCTTATCGATTTGCTTGCTTGTTTGGATTAAAAAATAATAACTTGGACATGACAATGTTACAAATATAATATAAAAAAATTAAAATATGATATAAAATATAATATAACTTATTTTTAACATAAATATTAATATAATATGAGTCAGTTTATGTAATATAAATTATTAATGTTTTAAAATTTATATAAACGTATAATGTATTAAATATGATTATAATATAAAAAATAATTAATTATGAGTGGTATATTAGTACAGCGATGTAAGGATATATTAAAAAAAAAATCAATTTTCTTTAACAAAGTGTGCTAATTTTTGGCAGTCTAAATTTTTATGATAATGTATTAAAAATGATTTTTTTTAATAAATTTTTCTTCATAAAATCTTGTATGTCTGGTGAAAGGATTTACTTTTAATTTGATTTTTGAAATAAATAATAAATAAAATTTGATAATTTTTTTTTCAAAGTGAAAGTTTTTCTTCCACGTAAAAGGTGAATTTTTAGTCAAATTTAATTTTTTAAGTAAAAAATAAATATTTAAATATTATATATTTGCAAAAACCCCTTAATTCTATATTTATTTTAAGGATTTTATTTAGACTTTTTTAACTTTTTCAATTCAGTTGATGTCATTTTACTCATGACACCAATATCGAAGGTATTGTAATAATAGAGATGAAATGGCAAAAAATAAAAATAAAAAACCCCTTAATTTGACTTTTATTCTAAAGATTTTATTTATACTTTTTTGTAACTTTTCTTATTGCATTAATGTTACAAGTCAAATGACATTAAATTCAATCGGAGGTTTTAAATAAAAATCCAAAAAAAAAATAAATTACCTAAATTACATTTTTCTTCAATTTTTGTTCTGTATTTTACGAAAATCATTTTGCATAAAAAATTAAAATGGAGAAATAATATGAAATTGAAAATGCTTATTTTTGCTAAGTATTAAAAAGATGAAAATAAAAAGGAGATATATAAATAGGTTATTTATGTTAAAAAAACTATTTTAATCCATTTACTACTATTTAAAATTTAATTAAAAATATTCATAAATATACTATTAAAATCCTTAACTACTAATAATTTCATGAAATATGACTTAAAAAATAATTAAAATATAGCATAAATATGATATTATAAAAATAACATAAACGATATAAATATATAAATATATTAAAATTTTATATAAAATTAATTATTAACGTATCAAAATTTATATAAATATATAATATTTTAAATATAATTATATAAAAAATTAAAACATACAATGTAAATACCTAGATTTCAAAGTACGCTTAAAACCTTTATACTTTTATTGGTTAATAATGCCTACCATTGAATAAAATCCAACTAGACCGGTTAGTGGAGCAATTAAATCGGGAATTGGTGGCATGCACGGTCCAAAGACTATAAAAATTCAAGTAATATTTGAATTGATTAAAAATTAATTTAATCAATAAAAAATTAAATTAATAAAATTATTTATTTTTAATTAATAAGATTTAATTTTTTTTTAATTTTATATTAAAGACTATAAATGCATTAATTATTTTATATTAAATTACTATTTAAAACATTAGAAATATATATTGAACCGGGTATTGAAAGGCTGACCGGTTTAACTTTTGGATTTTTTTTTTTTTTAAATTTTAACATTGAAGCCTCATCCCGGGAACACAAAACCGGTAATTATTTTCCCAAATTGGCGAACCCTCAAAAACCCTAAACCCTAATTACTTCTCAGTTCACTTGATTCTTGATTTCCCCTCATAACGCAAAAATCATTTTCGCATTTTGTTTTTTTAAAGAAAAAACAAACCAATTTTTATCGAGTTCTTCTCATTGAGTTCAAGGTACTTATCATTGTTTGAGTTCATTAGCGCTACTTTTGGGTTTTTTTTTTTCCCTTTGACAAAAATTTTCATATCCCCTAGCTTTGACTTCCTCTGTTTGCAGCAATGGTGGGACTTTCTGTTGGAGAAAAGCATTTCATACAAGGCGGAATTGCTCAAGACCTGCGTTCCGATGGTCGAAAAAGGTTAACTTACCGACCCATATATGTTGAAACTGGAGTTATTCCTCAGGTATGGAATCTTCTTCTATACTCTCAACCAACATATAGCTTATCTATTTTCCTAGGAAGCATGGACACAGATTCGGATACGATGCGGACATGGCGGCATGGCAATTTTAAAAAATTAGGATTAAAATGCGGCAGGATATAGCGTTAAAATATTATTTGTATAATAATATAAAATATAAATTTATATTTATATTTTTCAATTAAATATTAACGTGTAAATAGCTTTTCAAATTTTTAAAATTATTTTTGAATTTAAAAACTTGAATCGTAAATAATCCATTAGAATCAAATTATATAATGATTATTCCATATTTGGGAGAAAAATTTAAAAAAAGAACTTGGTCGTCTGGCCATGTTTTGACCTTGTTTGATTTTATTTTTATTTTTATTACATGTCCAACACATATTCTGCTGTGTCAGAGTCGTGTCCATGTCAGATACATGTTCGACACTTGGACACTCCCTTACAGAAGTGTCCGTGCTTCATATCTATTTTGCTTTCTCCGAGATGAATTTTCATTGAAGGGCACATTATGACAGGCGCATGGTTCAGCAAGAGTTAGACTTGGTGCAACTGATGTTATTGCCAGTATCAAGGTATTTTTCTTCACCGGATTTTGAGCTTTTGGATCTTTCCTTGTCTTAGGTGCATTGATAATGTGGTTATCGTAAATCTCTGCTCGTGCAGGCTGAACTCGGAAAACCGAGTGCGTTGCAACCTGACAAAGGAAAGATTGCTGTATATGTTGATTGTAGTCCAACCGCAGCACCAATGTTTGAGGTGTTCTTGCTTTACTCTTGAAATATTTCCTTGTTGATTGAGTTGGTTGAAATCAGATGAATATTTTCCTGTCTTTATTTTATTTTGTTTTTCATGTTGGTTAAGATAATATTTGCCATTTTTGTATACATAGAAAGTAATAGTGGGGATGATTTGGAAGAGTAAATAATTTTTCAAGTTTTAACCTTTTGGGATGCACATGCTTATGTCACCCGGACTCCTTGTTTTCCCTAAAATACTTGTGTCCGACTTGTACGGATATGGGTATGAGAGTATGATCCTCCTAATATATGAAAAAGCTTAGAAAAAATTGACCATACTCGTGTCTGACGCATTTGCTTATCTAGCACTCACCCTTGAGTTCGGGTAACATAGCTTTTATCAATTGTCTTCCTTTGAGAACATGATCTTTTGCGAAGTAAATGGCTTGATATGATCCCTTTTGGAGTGATTCTCGGCTAAATGCCATTGTCTCTTTCTTGGAAGGTTGGACTTGTGAATCTCACTTGTGGTCTGTGAATGTGTGAGTTTTCTTCTCTTTGGTCAAAAGTAAAGTGGAAGGACTAACTTTATTCCTATGATACTCGAACTCGAGTATGACTGTCGGATACAGATACGTGTTTGACACGGGTATGTTCTATTTTTCTAAATTTTTTCATGCATCTGGAGGGTCTTTGGAGGGTCATATCCCTACACCTATGTCTGAAAATGTGTCAAACACAGGTACTTCAAAGCAACATTGCTCAGTTCTAGTCTTTATGTTCTTCCCTTTGCTTTTAATACATATTACTCCATAATTATAACTAAGATTTGTCTGTCTTTATGCCTCCAATCTTGTTTATTCACAATCTGTTGTTCACTTCATTTTATTTGTTATTCTGTATTTCATTTTTCACAGGGTAAAGGGGGTGAGGAGTTGTCCACAGAACTCTCAGTCGCTCTGCAACGTTGCCTCTTGGGCGGTAAAAGCGGAGCAGGTGGACATTCTCACTGATGGTTGACTGTCCTGTAATCCGTTGTTATTTTAACTTTCGTTTTTTTCTTGAGTTGAAAATATAATTATCTTAATCTGTTTTTACCAGGAGCCGGAATCGATCCCTCGTCTCTGGTGATTGTGGAAGGAAAAGTGTGCTGGGATCTCTATATTGATGGCCTTGTTATCAGTTCGGACGGGAATTTGCTCGATGCCCTTGCTGCTGCCATTAAGGTATTTTAGTTATTGATATTGTATTCTTCTCTCTCTCTCTCTCTCTCGGTTGGATTGGGATAGACCTCGGCAAGAGTCGGGCAGCCCACCTGGCCTGACCCTATTGGGCCCCAGGTTCGGGCCTTTATATTTTTGTTTCGAGCCAGCCCAAAATGGTAAATTTAAATTAAAATAATATATTTTTATTTAAAATTAATTATAAAATATATAAATATTAATTAAAAATATTTTTTTTAATGGGATGAACGGTAATATGGGCTTAAATGAGTGGGCCTAGGCATGTCAAATATGAGTCTGGGCTTGGGATTAAGAAAAAATTCAGGCCAGGTCTAGATTGTGATAGAAATAAAGAAATTATATTTGTTATGAAATGGATTCTGACTTATTCATGCTCAATTTGAGTCCATTTCACAGCTTATGTTGTCAAATTGAGGGAAGATCTGCCTGATAGCCAACTCCTAATGATTTTCCTGATTTATGTTTCTCGAATTTGGGTGTGAGTGTTGGATACAGCTATGTGTCTGACATGGATATGTTAGTTTTCCATGTATTTGGAGGGTCCTTCAGGAGTCATATCTGCCATATCTAAATATGTGTTGGACATGGGTACTTCAAGAAAAATGAAAAGTCGGGCAACAAAGATCCTGATTCCTGAGTTTTAAATGCCTTTTTGTTAGTTTACTTTGATACATACGGTGATGGTGCTGGTTCTCAAAAAACAAAAATTAACTACTTGACTCGGTTTTTTGCTAAGGCTGCTTTAAGCAATACCGGCATCCCAAAGGTCGATGTTGTAGCCGAGACATCAGGTGATGAACAACCTGAAGTCAACATAAGCGATGAAGAGTTTCTCCGGTTTGACACATCCGGGATCCCTGTAATAGTTACACTGACAAAGGTAAATTGCTTCTTCTGTTTTTTAACTCTGCTTGGTAGGAAGAAAAGAAAGAGAGAAACGAAAAAAGCTATGTTACTCGAACTCGGTGTGAGTGTGGGATGCTGATACATGTCTGATATAGGTATGTTCAGTTATTTTCTAAGTTTTCCTCATACTTGGAAGGTCCCTAAAGGGTCATCTGCTCATAACAATGTCCGAAAATGTGTCGAATATAGTATTTCAAAAAAAAATGAAAAGTCGGAGCAGCATAGAGAAAAAGTTTTAACCTAAATGATTGAGCCACAAAATAGCACATGTATGAATTTCAACAATTAGTTTAAGATTTATCATCATTCTTTTTTCCCCTATGTTATAGGACTTTTCATTTTCCTAAAGTATCCGTATCAGACACCTATGTCAGACACATTTTCTGATATGGGTATCGAGTATGCTTTTTCAAATATATGAAAAACATAGAAAAAAATCGAGCAGACATATATCAAACACGTACCCGTATCCAACATTCAATTTCGAATCTCGTTAACATAGCTTTTCCACACTCCTTGCTAACACAAAGTTTTTGTCAAATTTTAATAAACTTTTGCCATTTCAATTTTTTTCCCATTTTTCCATCCTTCCCCTTTTCCGCTATGCTACCAAACTCTTCATTTTCTCTAAAGTACTCGTATCTGTCACATCTTCGAACGTGGGTATGAGAGTATGATTCCTTAAATACATGAAAAAAAAAAAAAAACTTAGAAAAAATAGAGTATACATGTGTCAAGACACCCATATCCGACATTCACTTCCAAATCCGAGTAGCATAGCTTTTCCATACTCCTGACCAAACATAAAGTTTTCATTTCTTTTCTTTGTTTTCTGCTCTTTAGGTGGGGAGGCACTACATCGTGGATGCTACATCGGAAGAGGAATCCCAAATGAGCTCGGCCGTCTCGATTTCGGTTAACCGGAAAGGCCACATTTGTGGACTTACCAAACGAGGTGGCGCCGGCCTTGATCCGAGCATTATTCTTGACATGATATCTGTAGCAAAACACGTAAGTGAGCAATTTATAAACAAATTGGATTCTGAGATTGCTGCTGGTGAAGCAAGTGAAGACGATGAATCATGACTTGTTTTCCAAAAAACTGTTTTCACCCTTTGAAATTTGTGGATTTTTATTTTATACCTTTTTGTCCTCTTTTTAGATCTGGCAATTCGTATATTGTATTGTGTCATAATCATATTTAAAGTATTTTATGTTTATATCAATTTTGATACGTTAATAATTTATATTATGTAGATTTTAAGTCAGGTATCCGTGTCGTGTTGTGTTTTAATGATTTTATATATGTCATATTCGTATAATCGTGTCTAAAATTGTCTAGTTTAGTTTTTGCATGGGGAAAAAATATAATTTCGGATTTTTTTTTTGGATGTTATAACCACATTTGTTTGACTTGCACTATAGATAATGAGATCTATGTTACTCGGACTTGAGTTTGATTGTCGGATATTAGGTATGTTCCATTTTTTTTCTAAGTCTTTATATATATTTAGAAAGTCTTTGGAGGATTATATTCTCATATCTATGTTAGAAAATGTGTTAAAGATGAGTATTAGATATAGATACTTTAAGAAAAAATAAGTTCGGAGCAAGATACGATGAAATTTTTTTTTTCAGGTAGTATGTTTATATGTATCAATTTCGTTTTTTTTTGGTGTTAGTTATGAAAACTTAAGTACTATAAAAATTATTAAATATGTTAAAATCTTAAATGCATATACAATATATATATATATATATATATTAAATGTGTTGTGTATATTACATTGTTTTCGGAGTAATTAAAAATGTTATATCTATGTTAAATTTTCATATTGTGTTCACAATCGTGTTCGAAATTATTGTGGGTGCTCTACCTTCACACTTGATGAAGAGAACATGATTTTCGTATCGTGTTTAAAATTATCATATATAAAATATAAAAAAATAATTAAAATATGAATGGATACACAAATACAAAAATATCTTAAAATTTATATAATAAAAATTATTAATATATCAAAATTTGTATAAATATAAAATACGTTTAAAATAATTACAATAAAAAAAAAATACAAATATGATAAGGACACAAAATATGTTAGGTTTATCTGAATATACACTTCAATGAGAATCACGCATTAAGCATATATTAATAGAATATAACCTGCTAATAAAATGTTTCTCGTAGACTAATGGATAAAGTAGTTTTACATAGTTCGACCAAACATCCAACGTTGGTTTTAAAAATTTTGTACCAAATATCAATTCATAAACCTTTGTATGGTTAACACTCGTGATAATTATTTTATAGATATGTGCCTAAAAATAAAAAAACTCTACAAATGGGGTTCTTTAGATGACACACGTCATATTTATTTATTTTTTAATATTTTACAAGATATTTATCGCTTGATAAATTTATTTATAGAATTTTATATTTTTACTGTTAATATATAAAATAATTATCTTAATATTAATGAATTTTATTTATCCATAAATCACGTATTCTAATCTTAATATTTAGTAGGATAGCAAAATAACAACTTAATCTAAAAATTCATGCAAATTCGAGTTAACCTGGTTTAAGGAAAAAAATTAAATCTATTTAACTTAAATTTAAACAATACAAAATTAAAATAATTCGAACTCAAAATAATATAAATTAAATTATTAAAAATAAATTTATTTAATTTTAAAATCAATAATTTAAACTAAAAATATATTAATCTTAAAACGACTTAAATTCTACGATCTAAAATAATATATTGCTAAATAATCTGACTTAACTTCGATCTTCAGCCTAATTGCTGCCGATCAATCCTCAAGAGTCAAGCCAAAGTTTAGACTGGGCTAGTAATAGCAGCTTCTTTTATTTCACCAGGCACCTATCAATCCACCATGTCATGGTTTCAGAGATGAAATCGAGTCAGCCGAATTTAAATAGTAAGAACTTGAATTCAAATTTGATTTGAAACTTATGGTTTGAAATTTAATTTAAATTTTATTGAATTTTATTTTTTATATTTGGGTTCGATTTAAGATGAAAATTTAATTATTTTAATTGATTCAATTAAACTTGTTTATATAATGAATAAGAACTCGATGCTTACGGTACTTCAAATTTAATTATTTATGTTCGAGCTAGAACTTAAGTCCAAATTAAAAAATTTTAATACTGATCAAAATATTAAAATTATATCTACATATATATATATGTATATATATAAGTTTCATTAAATTACAAGTGTTCATCAACCGAGTTACTGTATAGAATTTTATAAAAAATTTTATCCAAATTTACGGATCTTGATTAGTGATTTAAAAATTAAAATATTAAAATATATTTTAATAATTAAATTTTAAAAAATATTTTTTATTAACTAAATAATAATTCAAGCTATTCTAACTTGAATCAAATAAATTTATACTCAAAGGCCTAAATTTTTAATAAATTTAAATTAAACTTACAAATTACTTGAATCAAGGTTAAAATATTTAAATTTTTTTCATTTTGGCAATCAGAAAACCATCCGATTTCCTAATATGTCCAAAAATCGGATTGAACTTACAATAAATAGTCAAAAACCTCTATTACAGTTGGATCTCTACGTTTTCTCTTTGCTTTTGTTACTCAAGACATTCCTCAAGAAGAAGATCCCTTTACAGGCTCGTTCATTAGTCCAATTTCAGATATTTGAAATCTGTGTGTTTGGGGGCTATGGTCTTCTTTTTGCAGGAAGCTAAAATTAGAGACAGATTTACACTCCATGCCGAAGGACGCGATGGTGGTGGTGGCAATGGCTCCTCCAGTGTTTTGCAGTAATTGCCATGATTGTTGTGGTTAACCTAATGGTGAGAGTTCTTTGTTAATGTTTCTTCGTTGTAAGCCTGTAATTCATTCTTTTATTTGTTGCATATATACTTCATTAATTTGCGTCATTTTGGCGATAATGAGTGTGTAATTTAGTAAACCATTGTGAAAACTTTTAGATTGTGTTACTACTATTAGTTCGAAATCGGAATTGGCCAAATTCGAAGCGTTTTTCCTAAATCTATGCTAAATTGTTATATATGTTACTAATAGAATGGAACCATGGATGAAGTAGAATTAAAATTCGAATGATCTAAGTAACTGGTCTACAACTCAGCCCAATTCAGCTGAGATTAGCTCAACGTGAATATAACATTGGCAGAATCATCAAATGAAAAGCTAATTGAGCTATGGTTTTTTGCTTCTTGGCCAATGGCTAGAAAACTGGTTTTTTGAGCTGAGTACTTATCAAGCTGCAAAATCCCAGCTAGAAACTCAGAGCCAAAGCATGTAAGCAATGGCTCTGTTATGTCAAATTAGGCTCTTTCAAGCAATGCATCAAACACTTGATGGCATTGCCTCATCTGTCAAGTTTCTTTGTTCCCAAACAGCTAATAACCTTCAAGCAGCAGGAACAAGGAGAACTCAAGTGCTTATCTTTGAGAATTGAGAGAGTCACTAAGGGAGAAACAGTTGGATCAGCATTTAAAAGCTTGGTGGCTTATGAGTTTCCTGTTAATAGAAGGAATATTTTTCACGTGTTTAATTGTTTCCGGAAATGTAAATTCAATAAACATACACTCGAGGTAAATTTCTCTCTCAGTAATTAGTGCAAAATTTTAAGTTTTTAATATTTCTCTTTGATTGCTAAGAATAACGAACAATAAAAAAAAATTGTTTGTAAACAATGATGGGGCTTAAAATCAACTATGTCAAATAATGAGCTCAGTTGCATGGAAATATTGCTGTCTTTTTTCTTTTTTTTTTCCCCCTTTTTTTCTTTTCCTTTAAAAAATCCGTAATTTTGAAGAAGTTATATTTTAAATAGTTTAGTTATATTGTCTATGTTTGAGTACTGCTATGCTAGAATTTTGCAACAATATCAATGGCCAAAAAGATATAAGATGTTGCATTTTCATTAGTTGAGCACTTGATGACACATATGCTACATATGCATTGTATAAATCTATGAATTAGGTCGCCAAGATCGAAATTTGTGTGACCCCTTTGAAATATGTGCATTTTGTGCTTATCGTTTTTTTATAACATGTATACGTTAGGGCAGGTGGATCTAACACAGGATTTGTTACTTCTGATAGGCTATGGAACGGGTGATTAGAGAGAGAGAGAGAGAGAGAGAGAGACCATACAGGCCAAAAAATTTAGACCATTGATGGAATTTATAATTATATTCTATTTGATACCATGAGGTGAAACAATTTAGTTGTGTCCCTTGGGATTTCCAGAATGAGTTCTTCCATAATAATCATGTGATTGTTGCTCGGAGAAAGGCATTATAAAGCTTTCAAATGAGTATATATAGAAATGAGGGAATTGAGACATCCTATCTCTTACTTGGCTTTCAAGTGTCTGATAATACTCTATCATCTCTAGGCCACAAGGAGACCATTCCAAGAATTCTAAATCAAATGAAGGCAGATAAGGTGGTGTGACATGTCTCCACTTATAATTTTATGATCAAAATAGAGGCAAATGAGCAAAATATTGAAGGGTTGATAAGGTTTTCAATGATATGAAGCTAGTAGAAGTTGAGCCAAATATCTTACTACATAATAGCTACTGACTTGCTGTGGTGAGGGATATGACGGGGAATAACTGGTTGGCACTTGATGCCTTGATTATTTAGTATGGGCATTTGGGGAAGGGAAAGAGCTGAAGAGGACATGGGGCACCTTGCAAGATTTTCCCCATGTTAGGTCTAAAAGTTATATGCTGGAAATTGAAGCATGTGGTAGGATTAGACAGCTAAATCATGTTAAGGACCTTTGGTCACAAATGAAGTCAATAAAAGGGAAATCAACTGAGCAGTTCAATATATATGATTTCTGTATAGGGTAAACATGGGAGAAAAGTAACGGACACTAGTTCAATTGAATTAGGATTAGCTATGTGAAGAAATTCATTCTTATATTCTGTTCTTTCACATGTTAATATGCTACTGTTATGTTCCTGAGTTAAATGGGCGATATTGCTTGGTGCTTTTGCATCGGTGCTTTCTTCAAAAGTTGAAGTGCCAATCGTTTGAGGCCCAACAGAATCGCTACTTTAACCTCATGGTTTCTGGTTGTTCGTTGGGATGGGCATATAGCGCTCTTCCAAACCAGCAGGTTGACCTTGAAAATTCCCAGGTCATTCCTGTGAGGGCTCTTGATTGCAGGCTTATTGTGAGGGCTTTTTCTGCCCTCTTGGTCTTACATGCATGATTCATAAATCTATGAGACACTTCTAAATGCCTTCTTCCTAGTTAGCTAATTTTTTATTTTTATTAAGAATATTGTGGAACGAAGTACAGTATTCTGCTTCATAATTTCTAATCAGCTACTAATTCTCGTACTTGTAGATTATTAAGTTTCTCTATTGCCTAGTAATAAAAGAAAAATGCAACATTAGTTAACCAAAATTTATCCAGTGTCTTGTTAGTTTCTGGCCTTTTAAGTTATTATCTTCTAAGTGTCATTCCATGCTTAAATAGTGGTTTCTTAGCGAGTTTTAAAAGATATCCCGAGGTGTTTTGCACATGTTCAGTTGATGCTGTCTTCCTAAAGCTTGCCCATTCGTTTCCCAGGTTGCAACACTCAATAATGTTACTGGCATATATGAGCCGTAAGTTTATACTATCTCTAGACATTGCTCTACAAGTAGTTTGGCCTATGGCTGTAAGAAAAGTTGCTGTTAAAAAACTATTCATATGGTCTTTCAGATATCTTTACCAGCTGCCTCTGGAGGAGCTAAATCATAATGGTGGCGTAGCCGACATATGAGCCGATGTTCATAGCAAAGCAAGGTGCTCTATTTAGCAGGGTCATACTGTCCAGCAATGAACCATGAAAAGCCTTACAATAGCTGGTATTTATAACATTACAGCCATTAATTTATTTGAGATGAACCACAAAATCTAGCCTAATGATATATAATTAGTAGTGTAATTAATGCCATGGGATAGAATTAATTTAGATCTTGAGAGACTCCAACTCAAACTAAGATTTTAATTGAATTTTCAGAGTAATTAGGAAGATTTCTTTTATGGATGAAAGGGTTGAGAAAGACTAAGGATTTTAGACATCAAGAAAAGATATCACTTACGAGTGAGAAACACTGAGAACTATATATCTTTCTAGCTTGTAGTGCTGGATGGAACCCAGCTGTTTAATTGATATAAAAAGAGTTGTATGAAAGACAAAAATAACTTGAACAATAAAAATGTTTATTTAGAAAGACCATAAAGTCAACAAAAATTTCATAATATCTGAAGACAAAATATTTTATTAATGGAAAGTTCGAACATTGATCAACTCTACAGAAACAGTTCTCAGCTGATAAAATAAATCCATAGATGAAATTCTACGTTAACATCAGCAAGGAAAATAACTCATTAAATCATATGAGCAACTCTAACCCCCTATTTCACCGTCTTCAATATCTTCGTTAAGAGCTGCCTCTTCTGAATACTTGTCCTTGAGGACCAAACCCGAATGGTGCAGTGGACTGCCATGAGAATGAGGGCATCCAATGAGAATCTCGAATTCCCTCTGAACCACCCAATTCAGTTCAATCCCTGCTGTATTTTCCATATTTTCCAATGCCATACGAGCAGCTTTTCTATCTTTTTCCCGTTGGTTTTTCAACTCAACCTTTGCCTTCATTTCTGCTGCAGCTTCAGAAGCGCTGATCCGAGCTTCAATCTTTACCTTTTCTTCCCGCTGCTTTCTTTCGAATTTTTCCTTCTCCTGCTGTATCTTCATTGGATCGGCTTTCTCACCTTTATTATGTAGCATCTTGATCTGCCGTGCTTTGAAAATGGTGTCTGCAAAACGGCATTTCAGCATTGCAGCACGGAGAGCCTTCTTCGGAGTTAACAATCCTTCAGCAGAAGCAGTATCTGTTGCCGGAGTTGTAAGTTGAGAACTATGACAAACTATTTTGTCCTCCTCAATATCTTCGTTCGGAGCTGCCACTTCCAAATACTCGTCTTTGAGGAACAAACCCAGACGATGCAGTGGATTCCCATGAGAAATAGAGCATCCACTCAGAATCTCCAATTCCTTTTGAATATCCAAATTCCGTTCAATTGCAGCTGTGTTTTCTATCTTTTCCAATGCAATCCGAGCAAGTTTTCGATCTCTTTCCTGTTGCCTTTTCACCCCAACCTTCTCCTTCCTTTTTGCTGCAGCTTCAGCAGCTTTGATCTGAGCTTTATTCTTTGCATTTTCTTCATGTTGCCTTCTTTCCAATTTTCTCTTTTCCTGCTGCATCTTTACTGGATCAGCTTTCTCACCATTATCAATTAGTTTCTTAATCTTCTGCTGAGCTTTCAAAATGGTATCTGCAGAATGGCTTTTTTGTGTGGCAGCACAGAGAGCCTTCTTCGGAGTTAACAATCCTTCAGCGGACGCAGCATCTGTGGCAGGAGTTGTAAGTTGTGAACTGAGACGAACTATTTCACCCTCATCAATATCTTCATTCAGAGCCTCCTCTTCCAGGCACTCATCTTTGAGGAACAAACCCAGACGATGCAGTGGATTCCCACGAGAAAGAGAGCATCCACTCAGAATATCCAGTTCTTTTTCAATCTCCAAATTCAGTTCAATCCCGGCTGTGTTTTCCATCTTTTCCAAGGCAATCCGAGCAGCTTTTCTATCTCTTTCCGATTGCCTTTCCAAGTCAAACTTTTCCTTCTTTTTTGCCACAGCTTCAGCAGCCATGATCTGAGCTTCAATCTTTGGATTTTCGTTACATTTTCTTCTTTCGGATTTTTCCTTTTCCCGCTGCATCTTCACTTGATCAGCTATCTCCCCATTGTGAACTAGTGTCTTGATCTTCTGCTGAGCTTTCCAAGAGGTGTCAGCAGAATGTCTTTTCCGCGTTGCAGTACGGAGAGCCTTCTTTGGAGTTAACAATCCTTCAGTCAAATCAGCATCTGTTGCGGGAGTTGTAAGGTTAGAACTAAGACAAACATTCTCATTGTCAAAAGCACTTACAGGCTTATCAGAATGTGCAATATCAGACTTTCTCATTTCTGATGTCAATGTGCTTTTTCCCTGGCAATCCGATTTACAGCCATGAGCGCTATTCGCTCCAGGAGTACATACAATAGGACAGGCGCTGTTCGGTTTACAGCCATGAGCGCTACATGCTCCAACCTTTGAATTTTCTTGATGATTCCATTTTGCCCCCCAGAGATTTCCATCTCACCTCAAAAAACTCAACGATTTCTCTCGCCTTTTTATGAATTTTATTGGACGACTGATTATACAGCATGGCATTATAGATCACCTGTCTAATATCAGCCAGAAATTCTTGAATGCCAAGATAAGTATTATTTTCTTGATTGGACTTGATTTTACCCAAATCCATGGGTTTCGTAATTAATGTGATATAATCAGGGTTAATCTTTAGTGTTTCAGGATCCACTGGCTGATCGAAAACCTCACCTACAGTTGGATGTTTCATCAGTGCTTTCAGTAAGGCAGAAAACCGCTGAGTCGTGCTACCATCCGTCACCAACTTTGGCCTTTTCTCTGGTGGACCACCTCCCAAAGCTGCAGCTTCTTCTGGTTTGCGCTTGTAGTGGCCTGAACTCTCCTTCGAATGTCTGGCAGATGACATCTTTTTTCCATCCAAACAACCAGTCGGTTGCTTGTAAGAGTCTGGCCCCAAGACTGCTTCAATCGTTTTCGTCTTCCGCATGTGTAAGACCTGATTTCTATGTTTCTGGTGACTGGATTTTGATGTTCTTCCTGAGTTCTTGGATGATAACATGGATTTTTATGTTTTTGAGAGTTGAAGAATTCTTACCGGAGTGGAATATATTTTGCTAAACTGAGTTATTGCAGAGGGCAATGATATATATATTCATGATTTTCTTGTTATTGGTTTTTTAAAAACTAGTAATAATAAGCTAATTTTTTTGAAAAAAATGACTTTTACTTGTCTGACAAGACAAAGGTAAAACCCATTCTTCTAATTCTAACGGGTCTCTGCTAGGCCGTTTATCTTATGGCTTTGGGCACTTTAGTCTTTAAATGGGTTCGCCATTCTCTTCTTATGCAAATTCTGATTATGCTGCCCTGATGAAATGGGCTTAGGATTTCTTCTATTATTCTTTTTCTTATTTTTTTTAATACGGTTTGAATAATTATTTATTACTTTCAAATTTTATATATGGGTTTTATATATTTGAATGATGTTAGCAAGTGTATTAAAAAATTATATTACTCGGATTTAAGTGTGAAAATGGGATAAGGGTATGCGTCCGATACAAGTATTTTTATTTATTTATTTATGCTTATTTGGAAGTTTTTGAAATGTTATATTCTCGTACTCGTATTTTGATATTTGTCGATATGAGATGACGCTGCTACTTTAAAAAAAAAATTTAAAAAGTTGGGAATAATATAGTGAAGGGAATTCAGCCTCTACGATGCTGTGGATATCTTAGTTCAGTCTAGTTTTTTCTTTTAATTAACATCGAGTTTTTATTGAAGCCCATTTATCTGTTTTATGGAACTAGAAATTAATGTCCAATAAACCATATGGTTTTTTGGTCTTTGGCAATCTTTGTTAATTATTTTTTTTCTGTTTTTAAATATTTCATTTTATTTTTTATTTTATTTAGAAAAAAATTAAAAAAAAAAAACGTTGTGATGTGGCACTATTCACAGTTAGATAATTACTAGTTCATAAATATTTTAATTTTTTTCATATAAAATTTAGAAATTCATAACTATTATACTTGTATAAAATTTTAGAAAATCATAATTTTTTTTTTGTTTAAATTCAAAGATAAATTTTTTTTTTTAATATTAAAATGGTTATGTCCCTTATTATTTGGTTAATTATTTTTTATTTATGACTTAACTTTTAGAAAAACATATATCTAATTTTTTTTATATAAATTCATTAAAGATATAAATTGATTTAAAAACAATGGAAGAAGAGACAGCTTGGTAAAAAAATATAAATTGAATATTAATTCATAAGGTCAAAAGACCTTTTTATGGGTTGGTTCGTGTAGGATAGTGGTGAACATTTTTTATTTTTTACTCAAGCTTGGATTCGGGTAGGTCCAGAAACTTATATTATTGTTCAAAGAATATTGAAAATTTATATTTATATATTTTTATAATTAAATCTAAATAAAAATAATTTTTTATTTGTACAATTTTTTCCCTCTTTTTCAACTTTATATATGTTTATATTTTTTTAATTTTTAATTTTTCTTTTAAAAAATAATGAGATATATTGGTACATAAAATTAACTCATAAATTGAAAATCATTTAATTGAAAATAGAATTCATATTTATGTATGATACTTGCATGACTTAAGATATAATAATAAGCTTAAAAAACTAAAAAGGAAAAAAAAAGTCATATATTTAAATGAATTATAATATTAAAACTTTTAAATAAATATAAAAATATTATGTATTTTATAATTTAAAAGTGATTTTAAATACAGTTGAAAATGGCAGTAATTATTGTTTTTATTTATTCATTATTTTTGCTACAAACTTACTAACTAAAACTTTTGACTTACAATACTACATATTTACAATTTAGGTTCATTACCATTAAAGTATAGATCAGTCAATAAACCCTTTATATAGTTAATATTTATGATAATTATTTTATGGATCGGTGGGTGAAAATAAAAGAACTCCACAAATGAGGTT
>JBBYHM010000020.1:5563839-5607859 GCA_038381775.1 Adansonia rubrostipa | reverse complement strand
GCAAGGACGATTGATGGCCTTAGAAGCAGTCTCTCTTTTCCGAAGTTTCTATGAACACGGGAATCCTAATGGTACGTGATTTCTGCTTCACTGCATTGGGTAAATTACAGATTCTTGTCTATTAAGGCAAGAATGATATTTACGAAATGTTTGGTACATTTAAATAGAATAAAGTTATAATGAAATAACTATTTTATGGGAATAGAATAGTTATAATAGTTGTTTTGGTTCAATAAAATAAAACACTATAAGATTCGAATCTTCAACAATGGGGATTCAAACTCTTAAAGCAATTTTGTATTACATCCAAGATTAAAATAGCCATTCAATAGGGAAGTGTTGAATGGCTATTCTGAAAGTTTAAGAAATAAGGCTGGAATTAGCCATTTGTGAAATCTCTATTTGCAAACTAAATTGTTGCTTCACTATAATACTCTAAATGGTCCTATAATAGAATAACTATTCTAGTAAATCAAATATGCTGTTAGTGCTTTGGATAGCAAGAAAATTTCAACCACATGCTGTACGTGACTCGAACTTAGGTGTGAGTGTCAGATAGGCATATGTGTCCAACATGAATATGTTTAATTTTTTTTGAAAATTTTTTTATTTATTTGAAAGGCCTTAGAAAGATTATATCCCTACATTTATATTTGGATCTATGTAAAAAATAAATATCAAATACGAATATTTTTTAAAAAAATAAGAGCCAAAACAATATAAGCTTATATTTTCTCTTTTCGTTGCATTCATTTATAAATCTGTCAACATCGCGAGAGTTTGTATTGCTATTTCATCTCTTTTTATTTATTTATTTATTTTGTCAATCTTGTTATTCATCAATTTAATTTTTTGTTTATCTTTGACCTCCAAAACATCATAGGCCTTTGGTTCAAAAGAAAGTTAAGTAATAAATAGAGATTGGACTTGCCTATTTTTTTTATTATTATTTTATTCTTTTCAATTAATTTTGATACCAAATGTTGCTGATAAAGCTGCGAAGATGAAGGTAAATAATAACTCAAGGAAAGCTAATTTTAGTTTGATGATGGCATTTTCCAAAGTATGAAGGATTGAATATAATATTTACTTTATGGAATTTAGATTCTTCATGCTTGGAGATAAAATATGGTCACTTCTTTTTAATTAGCTCTCCTATTTGTGTAGGATTGGTCTTTATTATTTAGACTCGGACGATAGTGTCAAATACAAATGCGTTTAATAAATACGTTTAATTAAATTTTTTCATGCGGTTGAAAAATTATAATTTCGTATTTTTATCTGACTGCAGCCAATGGTTGTTTTCAATGAATTCACATTTATGTTTATCGACCATATTCAACAAATAAATGCTTCTCTAATAATATAATACCTTGCAGCCCGATGCATAGACACTTACATATTAACAACAAATAATAATGTTTTAAGTAAAACTTGTTGGCTTATATGGGTGTGCCTATCAATCATGAATAAGTTTAAAGCAAAACCTTTAACATACACAAAATCAAAGGTATCAAACTATTTTACATCAATCATAGACTGAAATACTAAGTGGCTAAAACTCCTACTTGATGCTTGCATAATATTCAGTTTGTGGAAAGCTCTCTTAGAAATCTTTGAACCATTGAAGCAAACATCATTTTTTTCAGCACAAAATCTGACCAAAAGAGATACAATTAGTTTTAACAATTAAAAAAATTACCAATCATAAAATGACATCTCGACGTTTGAAAATGCAAACCAAACTCATACATCTAAGTGTAAAAAATTACCAATCATAAAATGACATCTCGACGTTGCGCATCATTTGAAAATGCAAACCAAACTCATACATCTAAGTGTAAACAACTATAAACTTATGTATATTATTTCGACACTTTCATTTTTCTTGAAGTAGTCATGTATGATACTCATGTCTAATACATATTTGGATAAAGGTATAGAGTTATAAAAAGAAACTTAAAAAAATTTGATCCTATCAATATCCGACATTCATCTCCAAGTATGAATAACATAGCTATACATATCCACATCATTGTGTCGAAAGCCAAATAAATTTCTATTAGTTTCTCAGTTGCTAAGGATACACCAAATAGTGGAGAACTTAATTTTATGCTTATCTGCATAATGGAAAACACCTTGGGGCTTTTAATGGTGCAATAATTATTACAATCTATTGAAGCTTAAAATCAAAACATAAAAACAATAGAACCAACAAAAATATAACGTATAAACATCCTATACTCGTATCGGACATATATTTAGATACGAGTATTAGAATATAACATTGCAAAAACCATCTAAATACATGAAAAAACTTTGAAAAAAAAAGTTAAACATACCAGAACTGGGCATATATCTGTATCTGACCAAAGCCGAATCTGAGAAAGATAGATTTCAAGCCCAAAATCATACTTTTAAACAATATAACTAATCAGATTATCTAGAATTAAATGCATATCTGAAACCCAAATTTATCTCACATCAGATTTTAACCCAACAAAGCAATTTCATTGCCCTCAATACCCCTTGCATATGTGAAATAATTATTACAATATATTGAAGCCAGGGATTTAAATTGTGGCCTTCAAAGTGTTTTCAGTCGTATCACATTTATAAATTCCTGTAGCAAAGCATTTTCACATTGCGTTTTATTAGTGGCGCGGATGTAATGACTGCTACCACGACTTGCATTGCCACAGTTGATTGAAGCTCAAAATGATAACATAGAACAATAGAACCAACAAAAATATAATGTATACCTCAATTTTAAATGATTCCAGATTAAATTTGAATCTGAAAAAGCAACCCCCATTGCTCCATTTTCGCCATTAAAATCAATCTTCCTCGTCACTTTCATCACTAAAATAACTTTCTTTTCTTGTCATTTTCTTCTTGTTGTTGCTTTCTTCCGCCATCTCCACTTTCCTTAACCTCTCCTCCGCCGCACCATCGACCACTGACGCCCAATTCTCCTCCTCAAAACCCTCTCCGCCGTCTGATTCCTCTTGTCCCCAATCCCCAGCATCCTCCCTCTTCTCTCTACCGCCGCCAACTCTCCGACCCTTCTTTGGCACTGGCCTCTCCCTCGGCCCCAACTGATTCTTCGGACACTCGTAAGATAAATGCCCACTAACACCACATTCGTAACACCTAGACTTATCTTTATAAACCCTTTTCTTAATAAACTCCGGGGCTCGTCCATTATCGACGGCGATAGAAGCGCTGAGGGTTCTGCCGTTGAGTACTTTCCCGTGCATCACACTCGCGGCAGATAGCGCGTCCTCGCGGGAAACAAACTGGACGAAGGCGACCCCCTTCGAATTTCGGGTGGCGCGGTCTTTGAGGACGGTTACGCGTGCGATTTTGCCGAACGTGGAGAAGAGAGTGTGGAGGTCTGAGTTTGTGAGGGAGTAGTCGAGGTTGGAGACGTAAAGGGTTGACTTCGATGGGGCTAGACCGCCGGATCCGCCACCACCCCCGGTAGATTTGCTGGTGGTTTGACTGGGATTTGAGGGTTTCGAGGAGGAGGTGGATGGCGGCGCCGCGGCAGAGGAGTAGCGGTAATAAAAGGTTTCGTCTTCTTCGCTGTCGCTGCTTTTGGTGGATTTTCTTTTAAAAGTCATTTTCTTTTTAATTTTGGAAATTCTTTGGTCCAAATCAGAACAAGATGTATATAAATACTTTTTCAAGGACGGGCAATTTGGATTGGATCTAAATTTGAGCTTTTTTTTTTAATTAATTCGATTTAATTTAAATAATTTTTAATTAATAAATAAATATTTTTATGTAAATTTAATTAAATATAATATTTTAATATTTTTTAAATAATAAAATAGATTTATCAGTTTGATATGAATAAAGGGTTTAAAATATGGAATTATAAATTAATCTGAGTCTATATATTAACACTTCCAAATAGGGGTAAATTTGTTAAAAAAATATGTTAATTGACTCATTAGCCCTTAAGTTTTAGGCCAGATATCATTTCGGTCCAAAAGTTTTGAAACTATGTTATCTATCTCATCTTATAAAATTAAAGTCTCAATTGAATTTATGTCACAAGTAACGTGGTATTAATTTAATTAATAAAATAATTATTAAAATAATATAAATTAAAAAATTAATGTCATTTTAAATATATAAAATATTAATTATTTTTTTAAAACATAATTTTCTTTTTTTACTTCTATTTCATTCGATGATACAGTGAATGTTCCATAATGAAATTGGTTCCTATCTTCTAAGTTCTAAGATCATTCCACTAATGTTTTCGTTACCCATGCTGTCTAGTGTTAATTGTGATGATATATCTTTTGTGAAAATTCAAATAAATTTGGATTGTAATATGTTTGATTTAAGTTTTATTAAATTCAATTCAGATAATAATTATATATATATATATATATATTTGATTCAATTCAATTCCATTTTTTATTTATAAATTAAAAATAATTATTTTAATCAAATTAAACTGAATTAAATTTTATTTTTCATTTATTTATAATATAAAGGAAATATTTTATTTCTAAATTAGTAAAAAAAAATTAACAATACTACAGCAAAAGATAATTTTAAAATTAATAAAAAAATTCATCAACTAAACTAATGAAATTCAATTCAATTCGTATCAATTAGATTATATATAATATTTTTTTTTAAAAAAAATCATAATGTTTCACGTTACTAGTGTTTTTTTCTTCAAAATCAAACCAAATTGTTCTCACCCTAATATGTGATGATTTAAATGTATAAAATAACTAGTTATAGAGAGAAGAGGTTTATTTTTAAAATTCGAGTTCGATTCGAGATAAAAGTTAAATTATTTTAACTTATGCGTTAAGCTTGTTTGCCTAAAAAAATAATTTATTTTTATATTTAACTTCAAACTCGATTATAAATGCTCGAACTCAAATTTAAATTCAAATCGAAAATTTTTAATATTAATTAAAATTAAAAATTTTTAATTAAACTCATTAATTACTCAAATTAAATATTAAAATATTTAAATTTAACTCCCTTCAATAAGTTAATCTCTTCTTCTGTCACTGCGTCCCTATAAACATACCTAAGCGTCTTTCACGCTACTCCAAGTGAACCATTCCTCGACCTTCCTCTTTAACTGCCGAAGCTTACCAACCTTATCCAAAATCCTACAGAATCCCATCTGAAAACCTATTTAATGCCATCTCCACCTTTATGTCCACTAGTTAATGGCCCGTGCATTACTGCGGGACAGTAATTTTTTTACATAATATTTATAAAATTTAATTACTGTATATTTATTTACATAAATGTTTTAAGTTTTGATAAATTAATTTAAAATGTTGATTAATTTGATTACAAGATTATGGTTGTATAATTCGTAGTAGTGAGGTTTTTTTAATATCAGTAAAAGCATTTATAGTAGTACTAATCTCAACATCAAAAGTTTCTTGCACAACTTAAATTTCAAATAACATTATAAAGAATCTGAAACTTTGACGATTAGCAAGAATGTTAACCCTTTTTTTTTAAGTTTTGCATGTACAGAATAAAGAAAACTTTAAATCTCGGTTGCTTTAAGACCTAATCAAAGAGTTTTTTTGGGTCCATCATTTGTTTCTTCTATTCATCCTCGATAAGAGTTTAATCATACCTAAAACAACAATCTTACCAAGTTAAAAGTTCAACATTTTGACATCGTACCTTGACATAGGAAGAAAGTTATATGGTTAGGCATTCAGACAAAAGGGAAATTATCTATGGCAAAATTATAACAAAGAGAAAGTTCTGTTTCCTAACATTTGCTATATCTTAATTGTCAAAATTAGTTTTATGAAAGTGCAAGGTAAGATATGAAGTTAACCCACTGTCCATCGAAATTTAAGTAACTTACATACCAGAGTTTAGTTGCATAATAGGTCAGTTATGACTCAATATAATTCAACTTTCCATAGTAAATCATTTACTAATAACTACTATACAACATTAGGTTCAACCAAAACAATAACACAAAGCAATTATATTGGTTTCAATTGGCTAAGAAAAAAGAGGGTACAATGACATTGAATAAAAATTTAATAAAAAAATTTGAAATAAAAACATCAATGAACACTAATCAGCATCAAATTGTTTGTCAGTTAAATCAACATTTAAACATGGCCTTTTATCTCTCCCTCTGTTTTGCCCTTTTCTTTTTCAATTCTACCAGTGATTTTACTACCATCAAGGTGAGTTATAGCCTTTGTTCTCTAACTTTATCCTCACTAAAGGCACAATTTCCATATTAAGCTTGCACAGTATTGGTTCAACTTTCACATCTGCCAACAAAAGGAAAATAAAGACCAAATGAAACAATCTCACCAAAGGAAAAAAAAAAAAAAAAAAAAAACCTAGGATAAAACTACGTGAATAACTTGTAAAATTAATTATATAGGAATCACTAATTAATACAAAATCCAAGATACGTTCACTTGGTGGCTTTTCTTTTTTGTTTTTTTATTTATATAGAAAGTGAAAACTGTAAGAAAAGATTAGGAAAAGAAAAAGAATCGCCTGTTCCTTAGTATTTTCTCTTTAAGATGACTACAAAATACAAAGAAAAGTAGTGGTTATTAAGTTAGATCATTTAATCACTAAACAGCTTTCTAGTATGGTATGGTCCATATTCCTCACCCTTGCTTTACAAATACGTAGAATTGACAGCTTTCTGACCTTCAATCCAAAAATAATAGAATATTTGATAATATTAAATAAGATATAATCATACAAAATAAATATAATAATAAAAAATAATTAAAATATAATATAAAATATGATATTAATTATTACATATGTATGAATATATAAAAGTTTTTATAACATAAATTATTGAAGTATCAAAATTAAAAAAACCACTTTCTTCTACTGTCACACTAGTAAACCCAAATAAAACTCTCTTTCAACTTTCAGTAAGGACATGGGTTGTTTGCAATTGAAATTAAGAACGAAGAAGCAGTCAGCCGATACAAATAGCCAAGCAAATCATGAAAAAAACACAATTCATCTAGAATCCTGATATTCTGTCTCAGTTTTTGCCATCATTCATGGGACCTCCACACCCATAACGATCTTCAGTCAACAAGCTCTTACCACCATCGTTAAAGATTGACATTTATAATTTTAATAAAGAAAACACATTCATATGCATTCTGCAATGATTTTAGTTTGGTTTTAATTAGAAATGGACTTGGGTGAAAATCAAAGAAATGAAAATGGGTTTTACGTCTTATGAAAATGAGAATAGATTTGGAATTTCAATTTTAATTAAGGGAGGGTGAAAATGGGAATGGATGTGGGTTTTGAGGATAAATTACAGTTGCCAGCAAGGGATTTAGGTATCAAAATTAGGGATTCTATTTTTTACTTTTGTTTTCACATTTGGATTTTTATTTTTTTTTTCATTATATTTATTTATCATTACTTTGAATTTTCTGTGCCAGTGTGCAAAACAATATTACAGGTCTATATTTTTTATTATTATTTAGTGCATGTTTTCAAACACAACTATAAATCTTTATTTGTCACACCTTGAAAAGGTTAAACCAAGATCAAAATAAAATGCCTAATCTTGATCCACTTATGTGCTAGAGGTTCGGTCTCAAATTGAACATTTAGCCGCTAAAGAGTCATAATTATTGATTAAATCTTCGTAGATAGAGAGAAGAATTTTCCAACAAGAATATATAAAAACATATGAGAAAACCTGAAATTTAAATTGTTCTTTCTTCCCTACCATTCTCAACTAAAGTAAGTCTTTTAGAGTCAGTTTATTGTAGAAAGCTAAGGGTAGGCTGCTAGTACTACAGAATAACTCACTAAGAGAGTTTTAGGGATTAGATAATAGGATAATAAAAAAATTTTTTTTATTTTAAATTTAATAATATTAGAGATAAATATCGTCTTTAATTTAATAGTATTGGAATGAATGTTATTGTCAAAATTTTTAAAAATATAATTTTAAAAGATAATTATTAAAAATAATTTTTTTTAAAATTATTTAAAAAAATAATTATTAATTATCTTGAATTCTTTTAAATTTTACAGAGATGAGCATGTGTGCGTCCCTTTGGGTAGGCTAGGGGCAGGCCTAGTTAGGCCTGCAGTTTATTAAGTTTTGGGCCTTGGCAAGTGCATTGGTGTAGGGGTTACCAGGCCAAGCTGGCCTGTAGTTCGGCTCAAGTTTACTGCTTTGATGGTGAGATGCTCAGGTGAAAATGTTTGGGCCAAGCCCAGAGTGAAAACAACTTCAATAAAAATCAAAAAATAAAAATAAATAAATAAATCAAAATTATGGATGACGGATAAAGAAGCCCAATATGGATTCGGAACTCATTCCCACGAAGCCGAACTTGACATAGGTCCAATTTGATAGAAACCTGAATCAATTTTGGAAACCAAATCCATTTCAAATGAATCTAGTGGCTGGGACCTAGATTCTTAAATAAATAGATTAAGGATTGTGAATGCTTCTACGTTTTACCCAACTTGCCTTCGAATTTTTCAAAATGACTCGGGCCATATCCGAGCATGACCTTAAACAAAATTGGGTACGACAGTGAAATGATAAATTAAGGCTTCATTTGAATGCTGATATGACTAGGACTTTATTCGGATCCCAGTGCAGTGAAGGTGTAATGGAAGCCAACGAAGGAGAACGTTTTGACTGCATCAGTGGATGCATTTGGATTGCACTCCATTGGTATAGTTGCTCCACTCTCGCTTTGAAAGGGCAAGGTTTTAGTGATGCATAGTTTCATCCTATGCCCTTTTTTAACACATTTTAATTTTTTTTTATTTATTTTACATAATAAATAAATTTATACAGTTATATATTGCTTAATTAAAATATTTAAATAAATATATAAAATAATATTTTTTAAAATTTAAATATTATTAAAAATATAAAAATATAATTTATTAATATACTCTTATATTAATATATTTAATAGTTATTTTTATTTCATCTCACCGTCGCTTTTGATTTTACATTCAAATTAGGTAATCTACCAATGGGTTTATAATTCATTTTATGTTTTAAATCATATTATTATAATCAATAATACATCTTATTTTTTAAAATTAAAATAATATAAATAATATAACTGCATTTACATATATTCTTTTTAAAATATATATATACACAAAAAAATTACAATTTTACTAGCATAATAAACGCTTAAGCTAAAGGACGAAAATCAGAAGCTAAAAGAGGAAAAGGATCTCTTGTTGAGGCAGATCGAGATAGGTAAAAACAACAAATTTACCACAAATTGGACAAAATTTTCGCTTAAAAATATGGCACTCAAAATTAAGGGTAATTCATAATACGTGAAGTTAATCAATGCTGATGACATGATCGGTGAACGAGGAGCTAGCTATTGATGGGCCCTTGCAAGAGACGAATTTCTAAGTTTGGGTTTTTTATTTTATTTTTAATCTAGTGAGGATTTTAGACTTAGATCGATGATTATGTTGTATTTGTCATAGCGATGGAGGATTTATTTACGATTAAAAATTTTTATAAAACAAAATAATGTCTTGGATAAAAATTATTCTTGGGATTGCGTCCAGATGTTGGAGAGTTTGTTTACAAAGGAATATTATTTTATTTGAAAGAACTATTTTTAAAGTCAAAAGTGAAGGAATTCTTATAATATTCATCAATGGGGAATCTAAATAAAAGTATTTACATTTTAGAAAAAAAAAAACCAAAATTTATTATAAAGGAAAGTATGGGATTAATTTCAAATATCAAAATTAAGACAATTTTATCAGAGTCGAGGGTTAGATTTTCGATTAAGGGATTTAACGAGCATCGTGAGTGCTAATACTTTCCCTTATTCTTGGATTCAAATTTTGTTTTTAGCATATTATAACAAACATATCTAAAGGACCTGAATTATTTATTTAACGACATAAATAATATTTTTTAATTAAATTTAATTATAAAAATATATAAATTTTAATATAAAATAGATTTTTGGATTAATTCGACCCATACTAAAGCACATAAAAGCGATGTTTTTTAGTGTAGAGTAAGTTTCCTTTAACTCAAAATCGTTTAGTCTTTCCTTCTTCGACATTCTTTATAAGGGTTTTGACTGTGGGATCACGGGATAATCCTTTTTTGATGCGTTTCAATAGTAAACTCTAAGGGCGACTAATGGCTGCAAAATCTACCTTTCGACTCAGCACATCAGCCACGACGTTAGTTTTTCTTAGCTTTTACTCCACGACGAAATCAAACTCTACCAGGAAAACTTGCCGACATGTCTATTTGGGAAATAACTTTTTTTGAGTTAGAAAATAACTATTTGCAATATTATTTGTAAAGATAAAAAACTTAAACCCCAACAGATAATATCTCCATATCAAAAAGTTTTGAAATTTTTGAGTTGTGGTTTGATTCATAAACAAATCAAAGCCAAAATTATCTTTTCTTAAAAAAAAAAATTGATTTTAAAATTTTATTAAAAGTATAAGCTTTTTTTACGTGCCAATCGCACCTGAAAAAAAAAGGTGCGACTCTCTTTATTTTTCTATAATCAGATTGAAAAATAGTTAAGACACATATCATGTTTTATGTTGTGTGTAAACACTCGATTTTAGATTGGCGCTTATAACTCAACTTTCAGACACAGAACCAGGCTGTCAAACATGCTATCGGCCCGTGACAGTAGTCTCCGGGGAGCCACGACGAGATTCGTCTTTGGATTTTCGCGACGAGGACACGAGCGGTTCTGGGAATTTGGAAGAGCTTAAGAGTTGTTTGGGTTCTAGACGACTGTCCGGCTGACATTCTGGCCTGGCATCCGTAGAAGTCCGACGGTCAATGGTGATATGGTTCCAGGCAGCTGCAAAGTTTAAATGATTTAATTAGTTGAATCAATTTTAATGAGATTTTAATTGGTTAGTTTTAATTATATTTAATAAAGAAAATAAATTTATTTTTTCTCCTGTACTTTGGTTGAGTGATAGAAATGCTCTGAATACTTATATTTCTTATAATTTTATTTTATTTGTTACACGCTAACTCTATTCTGTTTTTATAAAAAATTACTATTATATTTCTTTGTTTACTTTATTTTTTTTACTTACTTTTTTCTTTTCTTTCCTTTTGCTAATTCCAAATCAAATATTTTTTCTTGTCTTTCTATGTTCAAACTCTAAAAAGCTTAAAATTTTTTTTCTTTTAATTCAACAACAAAATTTTATTTATTTATTTATTTATATTTATGAGTTAAAAGCTTTAAAAAGAAAATATTCAGTACCTCTACAGAATCGCTTGGACCATTGTTCATCTCGCACATTTCTTTATAAGCTCGTTTTTTATTTTTTTATTTTTTATTTCGATTCATAAAAGTTGGGTTTTTTCTTGTCTTGTTGCATTTGCTATTTGGGTTTCTAGTTTGATCTTCTTTTTCTTCTTCTTCCTTCTTCTTCTTCTTCTTGTTCTTCTTCTTATTATTATTATTATTATTATTATTATTATTATTGATGTTTATTTTTCTTACTGGGAATGTTTTCTTGATGGGGTTTTAGAGTGAATTAAGGTTTGATGATTCCTTGAGACTTTAGCTGGCAAAGATGAAATTAACTTCCCTACTTTTGTTAAGATTTTTGGGATTATTTTGGATTAGCTCTTCAACATTGCTTGACTAGAGAGATTTAGAAGGTTCTCCAAATTGTCGGTGAGAAAAGCGAGAGGAGAAAAGTATTCAATAAATTTTTATTAATTTGCAAGAGGATTTTTGGATGATGAGTTGTTGTCATCTTAGGTTCAATTGCATTGGGTTTTGATTATGTATTAAAATAAATTTATTTTGAATAATTTTATTTTTTAATTTGAATTTAAGCTTTTTGTACAAAATCATGAAGAAGAATAAGAATGATAGTTTGTCTAATAGGCCAAAACTCAGGAGGTTAAATGTCTAAAAAAGGCACAAGGTATTAAGTGTTATACGAATTAAAACGCAGCGGGTGAAAATATACTTTACCATTTTAATTAATTAATTAATTGGCTTTAAGTTAAGTGATTGATTCTGTTTCTTATTTCATTTTTTATTTCTTTTAACTATCTCTTTTTTCTTCTTTTCTTAATCATGGTTGTCTTTTGCTTTGGTCATCTTTTATTCTAGGTATTTGTTTTACATAAATTTGATTTTAAATTAAATTAGGAAAAATTATTCAAAAATGATAGAAAATGTGAATGCTAGTGTTTTATTTAAATAATAATTTTATATTTTAGAAACAAATAAAACTAATTTAAGTATAAATTTTATTCAATTATTATGACTTTATTATTTATGAAGATAAAAAATTAATTTAAATTAAACTCTTATTTATTTATATCAAATAAATCGATTTACCTTTTAAGGATGGCAAGTATTATAACTTTTAAGATAAAATAATTCTATATAAACCGTTAATTTTTTGAATTTATTATCAAATCAATCCATTTAACGATATATTAAATAAATTTGCATAGGTTGTTTTTGGTATAAATTATATTACATTATTATAAATTTATTGTTTATGAAGATAAAAAAATTAATGTAAAATTTAACTCTTATTTATTTTTATCAAATAAATTGATTTAAATTTTAAGGATAGTAAAAAGTAGAAATTTTAAGATATAATAATCCCATATAAACCTTAAATTTTTTATTTATTGCTAAATTAATCCATTTGATGAAAATATTTTAATGAAATTAAATTTCTCATTCACAAATCGGATAAATGTTACTAACAATAAAAAATATTTATAATAGTAATTTAGTGATATTTTGAACAAAATTGATTATTTTTATTAATTCAGAAGATTATTCACATTAATGTTTTTATATATACAAGTTTTTAATGTCACGCGTTGCACGTGACTTTACATTTTCAATGTTTTAATTTGTTGAATAACGTATTTTTTTCATATAAATAATGAATTAATTGATAATAATTTAAAGAATAACTTAATTTCAAAAACCTTTGTGATGAATCCTTTTTTACATATATTAAATTTACAATATTCAAAAATCTACCTAGACCAAAACAAATCTAATAAAAATAAGAACTATGTAATTGTTTAAAAAAATAAAAACTTACCAAAGAACCAAAAACCTTTATCGTAAAAGAAAAATTTTTAATGCTATTGAATTTGTAGTATCTAGAAAATTGCTCATAAAAATGATACAAAAAAAAAAAATTTATGATAGTGAATGAAAAAACCAAAACCATTTTATGAAAAAAAAATAAGAAGCAAAAAATTGTATTAAAAAACAAAAAACAATGGGTAACAAAGTACTTGATATTTTGTGAAAATAACATTTAAAGCATCAATTTTATATTAAGAAGTTTTAGCTAAATTGATTTTTAACTATATTACTAATTAAGTGATAATTACTCTAAGACTGTAAGTACTAACCTAAGATATATAAATTAACAAATGATTAAATTTAAACAAATAAAATTATTATTATTTTATTTTGACCGAATGTTTAAATAAAAGTTTTTAAAATAAATAATTATAATCTTATAACATAATAATAAAATATTATCCTAATGATTATTAAGTAATATAATAAACAATAATGGATATTATCATTTAATAAAGTTGTTTTAATCAAACCAAACCTAAGATAAATATAATTAAAATAAAAATATTTATAATGAAAATTTAGATATGAAGTAAATAATAATGATTATTTTCATTAGTTCAGAAAATTTTTTCACGTATAATGCACGAACCTTTCTATGCTAGTTAGAAAATTTTCAGATAATCAATTATTCATATTTAAAATTTTATTATTAAAAACTTAGAGATTGCAATAATTTAGTATCTTTATTCAATTTTAAATTAATTTCAATTTTTAATTCAATTATTTAAATTAGAACGTTAGAAAGAAAATTTTTAAAAAATGTGAGAAATAGTAGGTTGACAATAATTTTGTGACAATAATTCATTGATTTGATTTTAATAAATTATTTTTGAATTAATCAGTCTTACAATAAAATTGATGGATTTTGCTTTTTAGTTTATCAAAGATAATGACAAGATGTATTAGGAAGTACAAATAACTCAAAATAAAAGTGGTGAAGCAAATAGAGTAACTCAAAAAATGTTGGCTTAATTAAGTAGGTGTGTGCCATCACTTTACATAAATTTAAATTTAAGCCAAATTTGCAATGGAAAATGAAGAAATAAATAAAAGAATAAAAATCATGTATACAAAAAACCAAATTGAATATATATATAAAAAAAGAGTTTAAATCAAAGTAATAAATATCATACGCACTACTTTTCTTTTGGTATTGGTACTATTAGTATGAGTGTGTTTTAGCTTATTGTTTCAAGTTTATCTATATTTTTCAAATAATTTTTTCATATATATATATATATATATTCATAAAGTTTGTTCCAAGTTTTCTAATAAAATATATATTATATATATATGTACAAATGTATCAAATTACATACATATGTATGTTTCTGTGCAAATAATTTAAAATTATAAATATTTAATATTTAAAATTTTAACTGTAAATAAACAAAAGAAATATAAAACATATTAAAAAATAATAAATTATTATTAATTAGAGGCAATAAATATATCTTATATTTGGTTGAAATTATTAAAAATTAAAAACTATTGTGAAAAAAAAAACTATTAGAAATTGGTTAAAAAAACCAAATAAGTGACTTCTTTTCTAAAAAATTTTAAAATTTTGCACTGACCAATATATGTCGATAAAGACCAATAAAAAATCAAAATGATATGATATCACTATTATTTTGTTTTTTTTAAAATCAATACTATCGATTGATATGATCGAAACTGATACACTAATAAGTATATTGGTCTAAATTATGTTAAGATCATCTTAAACCGTTATGTAAGTTTGGCATCATTTTGTTTGTTGTTTGCGTTCTCTCTTTTTTTTTTTTTTTTTCTAAATCCGTGAATAGGAAAATGCTTGGTAATGTTTTTTTATATTAAAAAATGAAAAAGCAAACAAATAATTCAAAATTATTGGAATTTTTTTAATTGTTTATGATTACATGTTTATGTGTATTCATATAATATATATTTTCATAAAAAAGTTATGAATGAGATTACTAAATTTTGTAAAAAAATTATAATAAATTCAATAAAAAATAAGGATATTTAATTCAAATTTTAACAGTTCACATTTTCTTCGAACATAGAAGGTTTCAAATTTATAAATATTTTGTTTTTATAAAATTATGTAACATATTAAATATAATTTAAATAATACTCTTTAATCTAATTTTAATATGTTATTATTATTATTATTATTATTAAGTACTATTATTTGATATATTAAATAATAATATTTACTACCATATAATCATTAAATATAACTTTAAAATATATCCCTAGTTTATTAAATAATTTAAGACTATTAATTAAATATTCATTTAATTTTAAATAATTTTATTTTATATTATATTTAATATATTAATAATTATGTAATTTATTAAATATTAATTAGTTGGATGGTTATTATGACTCAGCTGAGAGTGCCAAATATGAGTATGTATTGAATATAAGTATATTTAAATTTTTATAAGTTTATTCATATATTCAAAGGATTTTTGTAAAATTATATCCCTATACCAAGTCAAGATATATATATATATATATATATATATACATATATATGTGATGATCAAGTTTCAGAATGTTTTCCTCACGTCACCCTCTGTATCAAAATTTAGTCATCTCCCCTACTTATACTTGCATCAAAAGTATTATCTTCTTTTGACATCCACGAATCCCTCGTAACATTGCCATGTCTTTAGGTATATACATTATCACATTGCATTTTATTATTATTATTATTATTTTACTATTTACATTTCTTTCATTTCTTTTTTCTTTCGTTTGATCTTTTTTTTTCTTTTATTCTTTTTTTTTAATTAATGTCCAATGGCGTCATCAAATCAACACAAAGAAAAAAAATTAACTTGTGAATAGTGGAAAATTTTTAAAATTTTTTTTTTCTTAATCTAGATTTTGGTCACTTAAAATTACATTTGAATATTGTTATAAAATTTTAAATATTCCTAATTTCCTTCAAAATATTGCTAAGAGCCATAAAAAAAATGCTCCCCTTTGAGTTTCTCCTGCTGATTCATGCTTGCAATTCACCTTAAATTTAAAAGCACTACTTCAATCATCAAAGAAGAGTTGACAAGCACATCTGATACCGAAATGAAGCAGACTTTTAGCCAGCTTTAAAAGCAATATATAGCTTAAGATGACAGAACACCGAACAAACAAATAAAACTGTTACTAGATTTTCCAGCATCCACCGACGAAGGTTGTAGAAGCTCTATTTGTAAAGCAAGGTAAATCTCGTATCAGTTTCATGCTTAAACAAATGTCAAATCCTTTACTGAAAAGATTCATTGATGGAACTTGGCCAATTGGGACACTTGATGGTTAAAGAATATATGCAATTAGAACAAGAATTTCAAAGAGACTTAATAAACAATAATAGTATTTCTTATTAGTAATATATTAACTGCCAATGGATATTGCAAAGAGGCTATGGCTTTTTCTTCCTTTTACAATCTTTTTTTTTTCCTTTTTCAACCAAAACATCCCACTTTCAATGACAGACCCAATCCAATTCCCTTCATAAAATTAGAAGAGAAAAGAACCCATTTATTACAACAACATAAAAAGGAAAAATAAAGGAACCATTTTCTCCCCTTTTTGTTTCCATTTTTGTTTCCGATAGTTAATCCCCAAAGGCCGCAATCTTCAAATCTTCTTGAATGAAAAAAAAAAAAACAGGATCTGTTAACTTAAATAATGTTTTATTGATTCCTAAACGACACAACTTGGATCGAATTTGCAGCTTATGGCCTAGAACTAGGATCAAATGGTAGGCAAAAAAAAAATAACACAATCTAGTCTGGTCGCTAGGTGTAGCGGATCAAAGCCGCAAAAAAAAAAAAAAAAACCGAGTTACGGACTCCAAAAAATGAAAAACCTACACTGTTTGAAAGATCACTTAAAAATCTTTAAAACTGGAGCTGATGGCTGAAAAATAAACTGATTTGGTAGGCTGAAAAAATGCCACAAATAGACTTAGCTGTAGGTCATGCAGAAGTTGAAACAAGGGAATTAATAGGTTCGGTTTTATGGGCTGGTTAGGTAGCCTACGGCAAGGCTTCTAAGGGTGGGTGAGCTTTGGGCATCCTAATGGCGATATTCTAAGTTTAAAACCTGGAGTAAATGACCTCAAGATGACCCCCTAAAACTAGTTCAAACAACAGCTCAAAAAGAGACCCGAAACCGAAACTATCTAGCTTTCATGACGCATTCGAACGCCTCCTTGTGTGATGACCTAAACCTAGCATGAAATAGGGCATTGTTAAGACATAAGTAGGAATTCAAATACCTTCCAAAACAGCACCATATAAGCCCCCTAAACATCGCACAAAGCCACTCACAATCATAAGCGAAAGGCAAGACCACCCCTAAGGCTTCAAGCTCAACTAGTTTCTGGTAAAACTCCAAGTTGTAAAAGCCTAAAACTAGCATTATCCAATCATCACTTAATTTACTTTTCCCAAGTTTACTGGAGCACAAAGAAGAACAAAAACATATGTACAGATTTAAGTCCGTTAGTGGACTAAATCTTACACAAAATGGTAGGTTTTGAAAAGGCTTAAAAAAAAATAGCTCTTAAACTATGGTCTTTTTTTTTTTTTTCCCACTTAGGTACCTTATGAATTTTTATTCCCAGTTCGACACTTATATTATAGTCTGTCTACCAATTTGATACTTCACTCATAACACCATTAAAAAAGTAAAAATTTAAATTTTTTCAACCAATAATATTGCACAACGTGTCATTAATATTAATATTATATGTCACGTGTTACAATCTAATTAGTCCATTTCATCATTAGTTAACGATGTTAAGGTGAAGTATCAAATTGGTTGATAAAATTATATTATAGGTAAAATTCATAAAGCACCTAAGTGAAAAAAGAGTATAATTCCAGGGCTATTTTCTATATAGAGCTTTTTGAAAACTAGTGTTTGGGACAAAATGTCGCTAGCTTAAGATGGTTTAATGAACTAAAATAGTTCAACTCATCTCCTCCTTCAAGTCATGGAAGCGTTGATATCATGAAGCTTTATACTCCCGTCTTGTTGGAAAATAAACAAACATGCAGTGCACATAAACTAATGCATGGCAATCATCAACAATAAGCCTCAGATGCATGAATAAGTATAAAATGCATGAAAATATTTATTTTTCTCCATTTTTTTTCTAGCATGACTGAAATATAATGGAAAGGTGAAAGATTTTGAAAACAATGAAATCCAAACGCATGACATGAAAATGATGAAGAAAGAACAAACAAGAAAGATCAACAAGAAAGTACCTAATGTTGGATCTTCAAGACCGAGCTTTCTCTCTCTCTCTTTTCTTTTTCCTTCTTTTTTTTTTTTTTTTATATACATGTTGGAGGGGACAAGAATGGTGAATTGGAAGTAAAATGAAAAGATTAGGGTAGTTTTTTAGAGGTCACGGAACCTCTCTAGGTGACCAAACTTCATCGTTGTTTACTTGCATGTAATCTACAGTAAATCAACATTCATGCATGAGTTAATACCCTATGGACACCTATATACTCTAAATGGACACCTATGTACTAATTTTGGATACCTAATGCCCTTAAAAAATCCTATCATCTTTTTTTTTTTAATTTAAAAATTTTTTCTATCATTATTTTATTTCCACCAAATTATCACCGCATTGCACAAAATTTCATGAGAACAATAGGTCCACAATTGCAACCATCTTTGGCCCAATATTAGATTCCACTTTAGGCCCAATTAGCAGAACAAATTCGGCCTAGGCTAAAAATATTAGGAAAAATGGATTTTCGGTTTGTTCTAATTCTTCGCTCCAGTTTGATTCTACCCAACCTTTGAAAACCAAAATTTCTTCTCGACATTCATTCTTATGGCCAAGATGCCCTCTAATGGCCTTTCACCAAAAGTGCGGATTTACCTGACCCGGTCTCTCCAATTAGCATTCGCAGGCTGTTTTTCTTTTGTCCTTGTTAGATCCTTTTCCTCCTCAATTTACTTTGGTGAAATCATCCTCTAAACCCTCCAATTGAAAAGTCTTTGTCTTTTACTTTTAAGTTGACTTTTGGTCCTTTTTACTTTGACTTTTCAATCATGACTCCTTTTGACTCTGATTTCTCTATTGGTCGTCATATTTTCTACATCCGAAGAGTCCAAGTCAAGAAGCACCTGCAAATAGTTAAAGCCAATTAGGGGTCTCGGATAAAATTAAATATCTACAATGGGATTTGAATATCATTTATGGGATTCAAACTTAATGAGTTTTGAAATAGAAAATAAGCTTATGTTGTACATCAAACAAGGGATTCATATATCATGTAAAAGGATTCGAATACCAAGCTTGACATATGTTTTGTCAAAATTTATAAAGAATGATTCATATCTTCTAATTTAAAGATTTGAATACCCTAGTTTGAACTTTGAAAAATTCGTCTGTAACATTTAGTTTCGTTTCAAACTCATTTATATATTTTCAAAAGTTGCTCTTTCACTTGTGAAAACTTATCAATGACACTTATTGACTACCGAAAGGTAGAAACTTAATAAAAAGACAAAGGCTAGTATCAAACATATAAGCGTATTAGTGAATTAGGATTAAATATTTTATTTCAATCTATTAAGGGTTTAACCTTTTTGAATTGTGAAAAGGATTCGAATACCAAGCTTGAAATATGTTCTATCAAAATTTATAAAGAAGGATTCGTATCTTTTGATTTAAGGATTCGAATACCTTAATTTAAACTTTGGCAGATTTGTCTCTAACATCTAGTTTCATTTCACACTCATTACTATATTTTCAAAGGTTGCTTTTTTACTTTGAAAAGTTGTTAATGACACTTGTTCACTACCAAAAAGTAGAAACTCAATAAAAAGACAAGTTGAGGGCTAAATCCACAAATTAGTATCAATCCTATTAGTGAGTGAATTATGGGTTAAACATTTTCTTTTAGTCTATTAAAAGTTTGACCTTTTCGAATTGTGACAAACAAGGATTTGTGGTTGTGCTTAAAGAATACAAATCGAAAAAGTTGTGAGTTTCAGAAGGTATGCTAACATTTAATTATTTTTACACCTTGGCAAAATAGATTGTCATTTAATTAGTAAAATATTTTATAAAATTTAAAAAGTAAATTAATAAAAATGATAATAAAAAAAATCATCATAAATAAAAATATTTTCAAAATTAGATCTTCCTTCCCTATTCTAATCTAACACACAAAATTAATCAACTTGAAAAAACTAGTCTTTTTTAAGTTATTCCATTCATTGATCCAAAAGAATCCAATTGTTCCACTTTCAACAAACCTAGAAAAACTATATATATATATATATACACTTTTTTCTACTGCCACATTAGTGAACCTAACAAAAACTCTTTTTCAAGTTCTACAACAACATAAAATTATTCAAATAAAAATTCACCAAAACCTAAGAAAAACTAGAAAAACTACTTTCTTCATCTACCACACTAATATACCCAGCTAAGACTCTCTTTTGACTTTTAACGAAGACATGGATTGTTCGCAATTAAAATTGAGAACAAAGAAGCAGGTACTCGATGCAAATAGCAAGGCAAATCATGAAAAAAAAAAAAAAAAAAAAAAAAGGCAGTTCATCCCAAATCCCAATCTTCTTTCTCACCTTTGGTTGTCGTTAGTGGGACCTCCACACCTATAACCACCTTTCAATTAGCAAGCTCTTGCCATTGCCACCCCTGTCGACTACTGACATTCGTAATTTTAATAAATAAAACACATTACATGTATTCTGCAAGATTGTATCTTAATAGATTAAAGTAACATATTTGATCTTAATTTTCTCGTGTGCTAATAAATATGATTCTAGATTGAGTATTTAGCAATTAAAGAGTCACAACTCGTAAATCTCTATAAATAAAAATTATAATTTTCTAATAAAACTATATAAAAGCATATAACAAAATTAGAAATTTAAATTGTTCTTTCTTCTTATTATTCATAATTAAACAAGTCTCTTAAGCTTAATCCATTATTGTAAGCTAGGGGTCGGCTGTTCGGGGGAGTCGGGCCTGTGTAAGACCATGAGCAAGCCAAGGGTAGGCCTAATAAGGCCTAGATTTCTAAAGTTTGGACCTTGGTAAGCCCACTGATATAGATACTCCTAGGACAAGCTGGCTTCTAGTTGGGCTGAACCTACTGTTTAACCGGTGACAGGCCATGGGTAAAAAAGAATGGGCCCCGGCCCCAAAGCAAAAGCTTAAATTAAAATTAAATAAATAATTAAATAAATCAAAATTATGAATAGCAAATAATGAAGCCCAATATGGATCCAAAACTTATTCCTCTAAAGCCGAACTCGATACAGGTCCAAATTGATTGAAACCCAAATCGACTGCAGAAACCAAATTCATGTGGAATAAATCTAGTGGTTCAAACTTTGATTAGTTGAGTGAGTGGATTAAGGATTATGAATGATAGTAAATTTTAACCAACTTGCCTTCAAATTTTTCATTCTGATGACCTTGCCCACCTTATAATGGGGATACATTTTCCAAGTCTAGAATGCTGTGATTCATGATTAGACACATCACAACAACTACAATGAATTTAATTTTACTATTATAGTACCTAACAGTTACAATATTAATTTTATCAAGACTGTTAATTTTAATTTTACCAAAATTAATTTAACTGTTCATCTAAATGGACCACCAGACATTGCAATTTGCAAACAACGAGGTTTTTCTAGTTAGACCTAACAATGGTAGAGACGATTATATAAATTTAACATGATAAAAAATATAAATATAATATGAATGTATGAATTATCAAATCTAATTTTAATATTGGTCATATTTAGTCCATTTTCAGCCAACTAATTTATGCCACCTGATTAAATTTTTTTAAAATATACAGATTACTTTAATCCAATTCACTGATAATATAAAATTATAAATTATCACAACATCAAGTATAAATTCTTTCAATATTCCTACTTGAGCTTGCTAAGCCTAGCGATTTCTCTTTGAAATCTTAAGTGGATGACGGGAATCAACGTGAGATAACGAGCTATCCCACCTAAGAAAAAAAACGCAAGAAAAAGTGTCAAAGAATAAATGTTTGACCATATATATATATATATATATTGAACAAAACTATTGTGGATCAATTGAAACCATAGCGTTGAATTTGTTGCCTTAGGGTTGATTGGTGGGAGACTTCTTACGGATAAAGGTATCACAGAATACAACCTTTAGAATTTTATTATTATTATTATTTTTTAAAATGACAATGGTTAGGAGTAGACTTGCTCATGGCTAATACAGCTTCTTCCGTCTAAACTTATATTGAATCAAATCTAGAATTAAATTTTTATGATTTAAGTTGATTTGATTTAAATTATTGTTTGAATAATAAATTTTTTATTTTAATTTAATTATAAATATTAATAAAAAATAAATTATGATATTTTTTTAAATAATAAAATGGACTTTCAGGCCAACTTATCGTAGGCCTAGGTAAGAAAAATTTTTCGAACTGCAACCCAACTCATAAACAGATCTAGTGGAGAGAGTTTTTTTAATAATATTTAGAAATATTATATAGTTAGATTTCTTCACGTTTTGAATTATTTATGGGTTTAAATTCTATATAAGATTCAATTAGGGTTTGGGTTATAAAATATTTACGGAACATCCCGTTTAAATTTTGAACGAATCTGAACTTTGTTATAATTTATTTATCTATACCATTAATAGATCTATTCATAGATTAAATCAGATCACAGTCTGAAAAATTTCTTATTTTTCCTAGGCTTCAATTTGGTCAACCTGACAATCCATTTTATAATTTAAATAATATTAAATATTTAAAAAATTATTTTTATATTAATATTTGTATATTTTTATAATTAAATTTAAATAAAAGATTTATTATTAAATAATTTGAGTTGAGTTGGGTTAGCTCGAATTACTAAAATCCTTCTTTAAAGCCAAAGTAGTGCAAGTCGAATGAGTAACCTACCCTTTAAACAAGTGTACTTATTAACACGTTTATACATAATGTAGACATCTAATTGTGTCTGGAACCCTCAAGCAAACGATGCCTGATCCCTAACCTTTGATAGGAATACTTCTCCTCATCTTCCTATTCTATTTCCATATATAAAAAATGATATGCGCTTAATAATCTCCTCTGTTTCAAAGCAATTTCCCTAAGTTAATATTCTGTCTCAAGGAAATATCCCCGAGTTAAAAATAGTCCATAGATTTCTTTCAGTCTCATTGATTCTTTTTAAGAGCAGAATACATTCCTCAAAATGATGAATCGATTTTTTTAAATTTTTAGAAAAATAAAATTTTCGTGTTTCATTGGTTTTCTAGTAAATTATGAAAATATTTTCTCTTCAAGAAATAATACAAATCCAATTCTTTCAAAAAAAAATAATAGTGATAGTAACAATAATAAATGATTTTGAAACACAAGAATTATTTTAAATATCAAAAATCAAAAATAAATTTTAATCAAGATTTAAGATAACACGTAATTAAAATATATCAATTTATGAGCGTTGTGAGGGGCTAATTTTTCCTCACATGTAACTGACTCTCCAATAGAGGTGTTTATGGGCTAGGCCTAAGTATGAAATTAACATCATTTCTACTTATCCAAGCTCGATCTAGCCTAAAATATGAGCTTCAAATTTTATCCAAGCCTAACCCTATTTGTAAATGGATAGTCCAAGTCTATTTAGGTTCGTCCATATTATTTTTTCTAATTTTTTAAATATGTATTCTTTTTAAATTTAATCTTTAGTAATTTTTATATTTTTCTTTTATTAAATTTCAAAAGATAAATAACTTAATTTATTTTTTAATATTTACACTATAATATTACTTATATGTATTTTTATATGATAAAAATTATAATATATAAAAATATAAAATTAATATACATTATATAATTGTAAAATAGGTCAAGACAGGCTCGAGCTTTGCAAGTTGAAGCCAAAGCCTAGCCGATTTTTAACGAGCCTAATTTTTTAGCTGAGGCCCATTTTTAGGGCCCAACATTTCTACTAAACCCTCCTAAATATTGAATGAGCCCTTAGACTTAAGCAAGTAGCTCGGCCCATCCCAAAACCTAATTTTTCTCTATAAATAAAATTTGGAATCCATTTTCAAAGGTTTCATAACCCTCAAAAGATGGATTTCAATAGGTGACCAATCATAATTATCAGCAACTTCGTAATAGCCATAAAGAAAAGTCGAGCAAGCGACTCACTTTGATGACTTAATCCTAGTTTTGAATATTTTATTTTTCCCACTCAAACATGTCAGATTCACGTTCAACAGATCACGACAGTTATGGTTTTAATTGAACCAGGTGAATGTGCTATCTATTAAAATGAGATGGCTGGTGACATTCATTAAGGCTTATTTAGATGGACAATGAGATTGGCTCTGATGAAATTGAAAATAGCTGTGGCAGTGATATTAGTTACTGTAGGGGTGAGAATGAATACTGTAATTATGAGATTAAAATTAGTGATGGGATATGTGCTTTGATCATAGTTGTCGGTACCGTACTTGTCGATATATACCGATTTCGACATATAACGATACTAGTGATAGTTGGTTTCGTTTCGGTCTTGGTTTTGATCTGTACCAATCATACCGGTAGGTACCGACTTGTTTCGGTGGTACCGGCTGAAAATAGCTGTACCGGCTAGTATATAATATAAGCTTGTAAAAAAAAGTTAAACCAACAATGATCTTAAATCTGATGAATATTATACATAATTACTCATAAATTTGATGAATCTTAGATATAATTACTCATAAATTTAATGATTATTAAAAAATTTCAATTTTACTACTTAACTGATATTGATTTTTTTTATATTTGATGAAGTTTTTTTTATAGAATATTATATATATTGATGAATATTTAATATATAAAATTTATTTTATATTTGAAAATATTTTATATATATATAAATTAAAAATATTCAAACTTCGATAAACCCAAAACGGTACACCGAAATACACTAGTACTGATACGTACCTATATCAGAACAAAAACGGTACGTCCACCGATACGGTACTGACTACCTTGGTTTTGATTCAAATGCGATGGTGGTGGTGAGACAAGAATGAAAATGACCATCTAAGATATCAGTTTTAAAGTATATTCATAAATAATTTATATTTTATTTATATGATATTTTATTTTAAAATAATTATTATATTTAAAAAATAATAATACACTTACAAATTTTAAATTAAAAATAAATAACAGTTATTAAATAATCAAATAAATTATTTGACAAAAATAATATTATATGAATAATGATAAAGTTACTTAACTTTCAAAAAAATATATATAAAGGTATTTAAAAGCTTTAAATATAAAAAATAAAAAAAGACTCTACAACTAAAATTTAAAGGACAAGAAAGAAAAAACCAAAATCTCATATAGACAAAATTGAAAAATAAATATGCACTGTTAGGAAAAAAAAGGGCTGTGGCTCAGTCAGAATTTGCTCAGCGCACAACACCATGAGGAGATATTCCTCGTTGAGCTTGCGAAGCCTTTTGATTTGTCTCTGGAAGTTGAAGAGATCACGCGACGCTATCGAGATATCTCAGAAGATTAATACCCTCAAAAAAATGTTGAAAAATGCATGATAATTGTTGTCAATGATTTTATGTTTTTGATAAAATGTATACACACAAATCGACAACCATATTTAATAATTGAAGTCATTCCTAGCTTTGACAAAGGATAGCTTAATGTCTTCTGAATTTGTCGGCTAAATTTTAATTAATTGTTTTAGATCAAGCGGTTTGTGTTACGTCAGCGAGTGGAGCTTTTTACGGATTAAAAGAAATGGTGAATAGAGTTCGTTTTTTTACTCTTTGTAGTCCAAAACTCCCGGTGAGAAGCTAATCCTGTAAAAAAAATTGATTTTAAATACTAATATAATATATATATATATGTTTAATTCATATATGTTTATCTCTAATAAAGCATATAAAAGTAATAATAAATTTTGACCCACTAATCAGTCATTAGTGCATAGATTTTAATATTTTTATTTTTTTATATTATATTTATATTATTTTTTATATTATATCATATTTTAATTATTTTTTATATTTTATTTATATCTAATTATCTTATTTTTATCAGAACGAACATAGATTTAGCCCCAAAACAAAAAAAGCTAAAAAAATGAAAACCATCGGCATCAAGCCCATGTAAAGAGCAAGAGTCAGTCCACGTCAACCTAAAAGGTCTTTTCAAATGAAAAAAGAGGAAAAAGAAAAGAAAAAGAAAAGCTAAAAACCTTGTAAGCTCACGATGACCACTTATTAAAGAGCCTGGTTCTCCCTATATATTGAACTCGACATTTTCGTCCTCCATGTATGTATATTAAGTGTTCTAAGTAATAAAGATTTGCTTGTAGTTCTTGTTTGCCTAGATTTGCATTGTAGTTCTTGTTTGTCTTCTATCTTCCAAGTCTCAGCCCTCTGGAAGTGATGTGTTCAACATTATGGAAAATTTGGAGTCCATGTCATGGTGTGAAATTCTTTCGGTAACAGAAGAATGTCTCAGGCAGCCTTATTCAGGTAAAAGGTTGGATTAGTGTTAATTATAAACTCCGACACTGATCGAATCATTACATTAAATTAACGTAAAATTTTTTAAATTTTATATTTTTTTGTAATTTTATATAATTTTTATTTATTTAATTCGATTATCGTATTTTATACTTTATTCACATAGATCATATATACATAATTTTAAAAAAAATTAAAAAAATATATAAATCTATATATTTGCATATATAGACGTACAGATATATGTAGATCTATTTATTTTTAAATTATTTTTTATTTTCGTAAATTTAAAAAAACATTTATAAATCCATGGCGCCTGATATTGTATTATTAAATTAAAAAAAAAAAAGGATTCCATGCAATCCATATAAAGAAATCAAATAATCCTCATGTGTATATCGAAACTCGATATCTTTTAGTTATTGCAGCTTCAGCGGCTTCATCAGGTGTACCTTTGACTGATAATTCGGGACCTCATTGTCAATCAACTACAACAGAGCAGCCTAGTGAGAGGGAAAGGAGAGAAATTGCTTCTAAAGAAAAGCGCAAGGCAACTCAAAAAAGATATCGAGAACGAAATACGGTAACTTAATTCTCTTTTATTTGTAAAACACGAAATAATATATATAAGAATACGATATATACATGTATAACAGTGATTATTAATATATTAAAATATATAAATATATAATATTTTAAATATAATTATAATAAAAAATATATTACGAATATAAAAATATATTATTATTATTATTATTATTATTATTATTATTATTATTATAATAATGGCATCCAATTTAAAACTAGTTGATTGTGGGTGAAGAGGCTTAACGTAAATATAATATAATATAATACAATATAATAGGTAATTTAAGAGTTATGGATGTTAGCAAATACGAAATAACACTATGTTAATAGATTTTACCATGTATAGGTGGAGACAAAAAAAATTTATTAGATGAGAAACTAAAAAAAAGTTTAAGGCAAAAATGACAACTTGAACTTTGACAATAAACATATCTATGGGTCGAGTGGGTCAAGGCATGAAATTTTTTATTTGCTTTTTGCCTAAGTTTTGGTTCAGCTGAGCTTAAGCCTACCTAAAAATCTGTTTTACTATTTATAATTTTATTACAATATTATTTAATATATAAATATTTTTATAATTAAATTTAAATAAAATTTTATTATTAAATAATAATTCAAGTCAAGTCATTTCGACCAGAATTTATAATTTTTGTCCAAGACCTGAGCTGAAACCTATTGAATTTATCTGACATTATACTTAACCTTTAATTTAAAACCATTTAACAATAAGTGAAGAAGCTCACCTTAAATATAAAATCGGGTATGATTCGAGACTTCACATGTGTGAGCAGATTTTGGATAACATCAATTTAACGACGGTAGGGTAACATTTTTTATCTCTTTCTAATATCCAGCAACTAAAGATTGAGACAATGGAAAACTTGGAGAAAGAGAAGAGAAAATATGACAACTTAAAAAGGGAAAATGACGATTTAAAAGGAAAAATTGCTGAATTGGAGAAAAATATCAAAACTAAAGAAGAAATGACAAAGGAGCTGCAAAGAAGTAATTTCAAGTTGCAGAAAGACAATGAAAAGCTTCGAGTAAGTGTCTCTTTCTAATTGCAAGTACAGCTGATTATAATTTTGTTCGTAGTTTGTATGACATTGTATTAGATGGTTAATATATAAATTGATTTCAAACTATATATTTTTTAATGATTTAATTTTTTTAAAAAAAATAATAATCAAGTAACTGAAAGTATCTTTCATCGACAAATTATCTTTAATAGAATAACATCACCAAGTATCGAGTCAAAATGTTTTTCTAAGTGCTGATGGGACGTTACTTAACACCTAGCAATTATGTATTGGTTATATTAGGTGAAGTCAACATTTTATTTATAGTGTTATTTTAGTAGATTAGTTTATTTAACAGAAGTAAAATTTGGATGTTTTTTGTAACTTACTTTTTTATGTAACTATTAATTAAAAGTACATAATTTGAGAGTCAATTTACAAAATTACCCTGCATTATATTATCTCAGTCAATTAATCTGTCCTCTTCAATTTGTAGGAAAATGCTAACGATCGGGAGAAAAAAATTGAAAAGCTCAAGGGCAAAAATAAGGAGCTAATGGACGCAAATCAGAAGCTAAAGGAAGATGCTAACGATAGGGAGAAAAAAATTGACAAGCTCAAGGACAAAAAGAAGAAGCTAAGTGACGAAAATCAAAAGCTGAATCAAAATGTTAAGGAACAGGAGAAAAAAATTGAAAAGCTTAAGGGCAAAAAACAGAAGCTAAAGGACGAAAATCAGAAGCTAAAGGAAGAAAGCTTTCACTTGGACTGGCAGATCAAAACTGGCAAAGGTTGCTAAAAACAACGAAGCTATCACAAGTGCTCGAGTTTTTGGTAATTTTTAAGGATTGTGGTGCATATCTTTTATTTGGTGTTTTCCTGTACCTTTGTTCTGTTGTGCTTAAGAAGTATGGTATATATCTTTTATTTGGTGTTTTCTTATAACTTTATGCAGGTGTGCTTGAATATTTGGTAATTTTAAGGATTGTAATATATAGATATATATATGTTATTTGGCGTTTTCCTGTAACTTTGTTCTTGTGCAGACTCTGATGATACTATCACTGTTTTCAGTTTATAGTTTGTAATCTTTGCAGATTTAATGAATTTCATATTTGCCCTAGCAAAAAATAAATAAAATTGAGGGTAATTCATATTACGTGAAGTTAATCAACAATAATGATATAAACTGTGAAAAAGACGAAGGCCATTGACGGCCAATTATTGTTAGGATTAAGAGTTTAAATAGCTGTTGCGACATTATGATCGTTAGAATTAACCGTCGATTATAATTGGCCTAATAATTTTATGTTACGTTGGCTTTTGCTAGTTCCGCCTCTCACTCATCTTCTTTTTAAGTACTTTCTTTTCCGTTGAATTTTTGAGAGTTTGGCTGCTATTTTCCATCGCGGCGTTAAACGCAGCCGCGATCTGCCGTTTTCATACATAGAGTTTATTTTGTAAATAATGATAACCGATGGTGCTGCTCTCCGGAAATAGCAACAGCGATACCTACAGTTATTTGAATTTTTAGATATATTTTTTAAAAAAATTTTTAATATATAAAAAAATTTTAAAAAAATTAAATATACTTATTTTAAATATATACTTAAAACTTCGAACCCAACTAACATACATTATCACCGCCGGATTCAAAGCCCAAATCATACTTTTAAACAATAAAACTAATCAGATTATCTAATATAACTAAATGCACATCTGAAACTCAAATTTATCGCATCACATTTTACCCAACAAAGCGACTTCATTGGTTCATTTCCATCACTAAATTCACCCTTGCATATGTACAATAATTATTACATTCTATTGAACTCAGGAATTTAAATTGTAATCATGAACAATTTTCAATTGTATTCGCTGTGTTTATTGTGAATGATTGCGAAGTTCAGGAATATTACTATGTTATGACAGCTTATTGAAGCTTAAGATCGTAACAATAAAACAATAGAACCAACAAAAATATAATGTACCTAAATTTCAAATGATTGCAGATTAAGTTTAAGTCTGAATTTCCGCTGTTAAATCAATCTTTGTCATCACTCTCATCACTGAAATAACTTGCTTTTCTTTTCTTCTTCTTCTTGTTTTCTTCAGCCATCTCCACTTTCCTCAACCGCTCCTCCGCCGCACCATCTACCACTGACGCCCACTTCTCCTCCTCAAACCCCTCTCCGCCGTCCGATTCCTCTTCTCTCCAATCCCCAGCATCCTCCCACTTCTCTCCACAGCCTCCACCTCTCCGCCCTTTCTTTGGCACCGGCCTCTCCTTCGGCCCCGACCGATTCTTTGGACACTCATAAGACGAATTTCGGGTGGCATGGTCTTTGAGGACGGTTACGCGTGCGATTTTGCCGAACGTGGAGAAGACAGTGTGGAGATCTGAGTTTGTGAGGGCGTAGTTGAGGCTGGAGACGTAAAGTGTTGACTTCGATGGGGCTAGACCGCCGGATCCACGACCGCCCCCGGTAGATTTGGTGGTGGTTTGACTGGGATTTGAGGGTTTCGAGGAGGAGGTAGATGGAGGGCCGGCGGCGGAGGAGTAGTAGAGATAAAAGGTTTCGTCTTCTTAGATACCCTAGAATTTTCTTTTAAAAGTCAGTTTTTTTTTTTTTTTTAATTTGGAAATTCTTCGGTTCAAAGCAGAACAAGAAGCATATAAATAAATTTTCAAAGATAAGGCAATTTGGATCGAATCTATAGATGATTTTTTTATTTAAAATAATTCAGTTCAATTTAAATTATTTTTATTTAATAAATAAATATTTTTATTAAATTTAATTATAATATAATTTTTTTATATTTTTATGCAGTAAAATAATTTTATTAATTTGATATATAGGCGACAGGTTTGAAAAAATTAAATTGTAGGTCAACCTCACCAATGAACATGCATAAATAAGGTGAATTTGAAAAAGAACAATAAATGTACATTAACTCAACAGTCCTTAAATTTTAGGCCAGATATCATTTTGGTCCAAAAGTTTCAAAAGTATGTTATTCATCTTCTCTTATATAATTAAAGTCTCAATTGCATTTACTTAGTAAGTAAAGTGATATTAATTTAATTAATGAAATAATTAAAAGATTTAAAATAAGTATTAAAACAATATAAATTAAAAGTAATTATGTCATTTTAAATCTAAAACACTTCCAATCAATTTTTTTTTAAAGCATAATTTTCTTTTACTTCCATTTTATCCGACGGTACAGTGAATGTTTCATAATCTAATTGGTTACTATCTTTTACTTTCTAATATCATTCTGCTAATGTTTTCGTTACATCTATTGTTAATTGTGATGATATGTCTTTTGTGTGAAAACTGAAATAGATTTGAATGGTAGTGTTTGATTCAATTTTTATTAAATTCAGTTTCGATAATAATTAAATACATTTGATTGAATTTTTAATTTATAAGTTAAAAAATAATAATTATTCAAGTGAAACTGAATTTTATTTTTTTGTAATATAAAAATAAATATTTTACTTTTAAATTAGTGAAAAATTAAAAATACTGTAGCAAAAGATATTTTTAAAATAAAAAAATTCATCAACTGAACTTATTAAAACCGATAGAATTCAATTCGAATGGATTTGATTATATATGATATTAAGTTAGATTTCATTTTTACAAAAAAATAATGTTGGACATTATTTTTTTCTTTAAATCAAACCAAATTGTTCCCACCTCTACTATCTCTTAATGTGATGATTTAAATGTATAAAAAAATTAGTTTATAGAAAGAAGAGTTTTGCTTTTAAAATTCAAGCTCAATTTAAGATAAAAATTGAACTGCTCAAGCTTAATTGTTAAGATTGTTTGTTTAGTAAAAATAAACTTAATTCTTATATTTGATTTCAAACTTGATTATTAATACTCAAACTCGAGTTTAAATTTAAATAAAAAAATTTTAATATTAATTATAAATAAAAAATTTAATTAAACTCATAAATTATTTAAATTAAATATTAAAATATTTAAATTTAGCTCACATGCTATTTTCGCAAGATGCCAATTAAACAAGTTAATCTCATCTCCAGTCACCGCGTCCCTGTAAACTTATCTAAACGTCTCAAATGCTGCTCCAAGTTAAACCCCCATCAACCTCCCCCATTAACTGCCTAAGATTACTAGCCTCAACCAAAAGCCTATTAAATGCCTTCCCACCGTCATATCCACTAGCTAATGGCTCGCCCAATACTGTAATGTTAGTTTTTTACGTGATAATTATGAAATTTAATTTTATATATTTATTTGTGTAGATGTTATAAGTTTTAGAAAATAGTTTTAAGATTATGATTAATTTTATTACAATATCATGGCTATATAATTCATAGCAATAAAGTTTCGAATACCAAAAAAAGCATTTATGTTGGTACCAATGTCAACATTAATAGTTTTTTGTGGATTTAAAAAATTATATTTTCGTGTCATATTTATATATTCTATCATGTCGTAGTCGTATTTAAAGTTTTTTATATTTATATCAATTTTGATACATTTATAATTCATATTAAATAAATTTTAAAAATATATTCATATTATATTATATCGTGTTTTTTTAATTTTATACGTGTTATATTCTTTAATCGTGTGAAATATTACCCAATCTAGTTTCTCGTGCAATCTTATTCAAAATGGAGCAAAAACAACAATTGCAGTTAAATTTCAAATAGCGTTATAAAGAACCTAAAACTTTAACAATTAGTAAGAACGCTAACCTTTTTTACAAGTTTTGCATGCATCACATAAAGAAGGGCTCCTTTAAGACCCAATCAAAGAGTTCTTTTGTGTCCATCATTCTTTTCTTCTGTTTATCCTCAAAGAGAATTTGATCATACCTTAAAAGACAATCATTACCAAGATAAAATTTCAACGTTTTGACACCGAACTTTGATATAAAAACAAAGTCATGTGGTTAGGCATGCAGACGAAAAACAACCGGATATTTGACGCCACAATAGCAACCGACACAGAAAAACAGTTGATTTTACTTTAGGAGTAGAACGGAAAAACAAATAGAATTAACAGCAACACATAGAAATGCACCAAAATAGATGAAGCTACAGACGGAAACTGGAAACCTTCCGACATACCTGAAATAGAGGAGTCAGGAGGAGCCTGCTTTATCAGTTTTATTTCCCCCGACATACTGTCATTTACGGCATTCACAATTGGAGGAGGAACCAACCCTTTAGTTTTTGCGCACTGTTTTAGCCCCTCTGCGAATATAATGACAAAGGATGGGAAAAGAAGGATCAGGTAATATTCCTTCATTAGTCGAAAAGAGCTCTTCAACAACTTATGTAACAAGAATAAAATTATAAGGTTTGGCTCTTAAGTCTAACCTGATAAACTTTTGCTTTAAAGTTCCTAGTTTCAGCTTTGATGTCCCTTTACCAAAACCATAGGAGTGTTAGTTTACGAGTTAAGACAGAAGTGACTTTCCAATTTTCAGGATAAAGAGGAATATCCTATGACTTTCACCTGAATTTAGAGCTAATAGAGTTGAAGATTGGACACCTCTCTGTGCTTTTATAGAAGCAATAACCGAATCGGCAGTAGGTCCCAAACCCTTCCGTTCCACCAGCTTAATTTCCAGCCTTTCACACGGATAGTTCAACCTCATCTCATCACCGCCTCTCACTTCTCTCAGGTCAAGTGCCTGTTGCTTCGATAGCAATGTGTAAAAATGTAGCTGTGTTGCTGATCAAAATGTGACTGGAGCTAAATGAGTCTCTAATAGGGGAAAAGGCATTAAAATCAGCTTCTTCTTTTTTTTTTTTTTTCAGAGCCTACCATCACAGGGCTTATTTGCACCCCACTGGCCCTTATAGAATTGGGAACAAAAGATTGAAGCCGACATTTTCCAGTTACACCACCGCCTGTCGGGCTACAATTAAAAAGTTCTGTCTTTACAAATCTTCATCAGAGAATCAAACAACTGTTGGCCCACGATTATAAGTTTCGTCTTTGAAAATTTTATTAGAAAATCAGGTAACATGTTGTCTGGTGACCCGCTTCTGGCAGCGCCAAGCTCAAAATGTCGCCTTTATCCCTCCTAAGTACCTCAATTTATCTATATTTATACTATAATGAGCGCAACTTATTTATATCTTAAAAAAACTGTTTATAACGAGAGTGATTGAATTAATATCATAAGTCAAATGATACTATTAAATCAGAAGCAGAATCTGGAACTTGTGTATAATGGCATCATAATGGCATATCATAAGCAGATGATCATATCATAATGGCATTCACCTTTTGCTTGTCTGCTTTATCCGTGCGTATAATGGCCATGTTTGGTTTAGAGAGGAAAACAATGATATATATATATATATATATATATATATATATATATATTGGTGGGTTAATGCTGTCTGCCTTTATCTATGTTTAAGGCATGGTGACAAAGTTAAAATTGCTCGTTTCCCAAGCAATGCTATTAGCAGTCTTACATGGTACAGTGGGTATGAGTTTATTTAGAACCATAAGTTTCTTTGTATCGAATTTTTTGGGCTAGGCTGTTTATATATATATAGATATATATTAAAGGGAACAGCAACAAAATTACACTGTCAAGTTACAACAAAAGTTCCTAGGAAAAATAACCCCAAAACTGTGAACAAACAAAGAGAGGCTAAGACCATGAGGAGGTTCAACAAATAGAACAAAATCTTGTTGTAAGGCAGCCCCAATTTTAGCTAAGAAATCAGCACAAGCATTAGTCTCTCTATAAGAATGAGCAAGCCTAATTCTACTGATTTGTTGCATAAATGATTTACAGTCATTAACAAGGAAACTAAGAACATGAGTAGCATGGATATTATGAGTAACAAGATCCAAAGAAGCATGGGAATCCAGTTCCACAATTAAGTTAGTAAAATTGTGTTGAAAAGCAAGCCCGACTCAATCACGTAATCTCCATAATTCAGCCACCATACTTGTAGTGTATCCCATTTTTTGAATAAAACCCAACAACCATTTTCAATGGGAATCACGAAATAAGCCACCTGCTCCAACAAATCCAGGATTCCCGCTTGCAGAATCATCAGTATTGAGTTTAACATAATCTTGTACAAGCGGTTGCTATACGATCTATTTCATTATGGAATTTCTAAATGGATTTCTTCCCCTTATAGCCCAATATTCATATGCCATAATCAAAGTTCGACAGTACCATATAGATTCATTAAATTCTTCATTCTAAATATAAGTCAATTTCGTGACAACCACACATGTCAAAGTACATAAGAAAAACACTCCATAGGATAGTTATTGAAGAGGATTCATTCTCCGGTTTTGACCATTGACATTTTTGTGTTTGAGTTCTTTTAAGCAGTTTTTTGAGTTCATGTAACTGAACTTAATAGCTTCGGTGCTAGTTTTTTATTTTTGTTTGGTTTATTAATAAATTCTTTGGCTTAACCAAAGAAAAAAGAAAAAATGGAATAAAAAAAATGAAGCCATAGCTCAGCTTATTTTACTATTACATTATATATTTTTATTTTATATTTTATGTATCATATAATTTTATTATATAAAAATAAATATATATAATATTATAGTATAAAATTTAAAAATTAATTTAAATTATTTATATTTATAAACTTAATAAAAAAATTATTAAATTAACAATTAAATTTTTAAAAATATATTTTTAAAAAATAAATTATAAAAAAAATATAAATACATCTAAATGAACTTAAATTATTTATTTATAAATATTAATAAATTTGAATAAAATTTAAAATTTATATTTTAAATTAAATTTAATTTAAATATATATATCTTACGTTAATATTATATTTAAACTTAATTGAATTTAAATTATGTGAACGAGTGTCTGAACGGGTCAACTGATATTATCGTACTATCATAGGACTCACCTTCGTGGAGGTTTCCTTGACTCCTAGCAGCGAAGTACGGTTGCTCTGCCATTTTTTCAAGAGTCAAAAAGATTAGCTTTCTAAGAAATGACTTCTGTACTCGGCCTTACATGCACGAAATTGTACAGTATAATTTGACAGCATGCTTTCCCTGTCGTTTTGAAAATTCTGACACTGTACGTCTACTGCGGTTGATCTCTATTTTTTCGAAGTCAATTAGATTTTATTAAAAATGACGGGTATCATCGGAAAAAACTGTGGATGATAAATGTAACGGTGTGCGGTGGTTTATTGAAACGAATTAAATAATTATTTTATGAGAATAGATATTAAAATAAAATAAAATAATTATAAAAATATTTTAAATTGATAGAATAAAATATTTTAAAAATTAAATTTTTAATAAAAAATATTTAAATTTTTTACAATAATTTTTTATTTTATTTAAAATTAAATTAATTATTTAATATAATAATATCGTAATATAATATCGTAATTAATTTTTTTATCAAATAATTATTTTATAAATTAAATAATTATATTATATTAAATATATCATTAATAAAATTATCATTACAGTGAACCATCTCTGACAATCCTACCGTCTCAAATCAGAAATGTCATGGACATGATAAAACTAGATAATCATATGATGACCCACCATCTTACGTAGGTTTTGTTGAGGATTTTGTTGTTGGGCTTTGGTCATTGAAATTTTTTCTTTCGGTGTTTTTAACCAGTTTTTTAAGTTTCGATGCTATTTTTTTTTTAAATATCCTTGTTTGGTTTATTAATAAATTGTTTGGCTTAACACACACACAATATATATATATATATATATATATACACAGAATCTAAAACTGTGCTATAATGTTTCGGTATAGATTTTAATTTGAATAATTAAAATTTTTTAATTAATCATCAAAATTAAAATAAATTAAATTAAATATATTTAATTATTATTTAAATTAAATTTAATAAAAATTGAAATTAAATCAAACACTGAAATTTAAATCAAATTTTGATTTTTTCTTATGGTAGTCCCGTGTGGGGACTTCGGCAATTTGATGAACGGTTAGGGGAAGCCAACACCGACAGTGATAATCAAAACTTTTATTTATTTATTTAAAAATGATATAATTATATAGGTGATCAATTACACTTAAAAAAAAATTGATGCCAACTCTATTTTTATGTTTAGTGATCAAATAATCGGATTTACATGTACAAATCTCTGCTTCTCCAAGTTTACAAAATGCAATAAATGATACGAAATATGTGATATTGATTTATGAAAATTTTTATATAACAGTCACCTTTTATTAGGAGGCAATTAAAGCGTTGGCATCAAATAGTACAGTCCAAAGGACCTTTTGCTGTAACGTTGGAAAAATCACTTCAATACACGTCATTACTTTTATTCCAGCCGATAAGTACCGCATAAGGACCCCCTTGAGCTACGTCATTGCATGCGTCACTTCGTCATTGAGTGACGCATGCAATGAACTGCGTCAATTTTAGCGTAGAATTGGATGGTCTAGATTTCATATTTATTAAATTCATGCATTATCAAACTTCATTAAATACAAGGATATTGATATCATTTTAAGTATTTATGTTTAATCAAATTTAATATTAATATTAATTAAATTTTTTTATAAATTTATATTATATATTAATCGATATAATCAAAATAGATTAATATTGATAAGTACAATTTTTATAGACTGAAACTAAAGTTAAAATAGAACAAACTGTTATTAATATCGTTATATTTTAAAATAGATATATACTAATTAATATGATCGATATCGATACGAAATTGATATCCTTGAATTTATCTAAATTTGACAGAAGGAGAAGCGGCTAATTTTATGTCAACATAAAATTCAGATTACCATGTACATTTTCATCACTCAGTTGGCGGACCCAGTATCACTATTAGGGGTAAAAGACAAGGAGAATATACATGTACATTTTTTAACATAAAATACAGATTAACATGTACATCTGGCGGACCCCGTTGGCATCACTATTAGTTTTAAGCGACATGGAGATATATAGATAGTCTACATGTGCTTCCTCTCTTGGATTTTTTTTTTTTTGGATTAAAGTTTGAAAATTAGGTTCCTTAAACAGCCTATCAAATCTATATACCATTTTATCAAAACATTAAATATAATTTACATTAAAAATATAAATTTAGAGACGTTGTTATTGTTATATATAGCTAATTTACTTCATGTCTTGGAATTTTTTTTGATTAAATTAAGCTAGAAAATTAGGTTCCTCAAACAACTGATATGAAATCTGTTGATGCAACAATAGGGATGCTAAGGAAGAATCCTACAAAACAGCAAAGATGAGAGAGGCTCGGAGTTTAGATCCAAGGGGAACACTCCGATGCTTAAGTCAGTAAGGGATATTGTGAATAAAGAACAAAGAGAGAACGGAAGAATTTTAAGAGCTCATACCTCATAAGTGTTGATTTCACCTCTTTATATAGGTGTTGATAGGAGTTTTACCTGTTTTGAAACTCTGGGCGAGTAAAGGTTGCATGGCTATCAAATTTATGGAGTCTGAAGTTATCCATCTATCATTCAAGACTTATTCCTTATTGAAGTTAGATTTGGTGATAAAGTTAGTGAAGAGATATAACAGAATCTGTCCACAATGTTAGGTGTTGTTAAACGTTTCACTCAAGTGATGGATGAAAACAAGAAAAAAAAACTAAAAAAGCCCTTTAAAATTGTCCCTAAATTTTGTAACTTTATTTAAATATTTATATTTTTATTATATTCAAATAAATTATTATTTTTTAATTTATATTTAAAAAATATAGTGGCAAACAACTATATATATATATACGCCATTTTATTAAAACACTAAATATAATTTAATTAATAAATATAAATTTAGAGATATTATTTTCTTTTAATAATTTTTAAGTTATAAATTTTAAAAATAATTAATAAAAAATCAACTTTTACCTAAAAACATTTTTTAAAAATCATCTTTTGTGTTCCAAATTCTAATCAATAATGATAATGACAGAGTTAGCTTCATTTTGGTTGAAATTCCGGGATAGTAAAGTACTAAGTTATTTCAATATTGTTTATAATAGCAATTCAATCAATGATGGCCTAGTTTAATTTCTAAGAAATTTGCTTAATTTAACAGTACAGATTTTCAAGGGGATGGAATATTTTGATTTTTGATCCACTGCCTCATCTGAAAAAAAAAAAAAAACCAAAAAATATGAAAGAAAAAAAAAAGTAGGAAGTGTCAAAACCATATGAAAGATGGAAGCCATACATGTTCGTATTTATACATTTTAACGTGATATAATTATGTTTAAAATATTTATATTTATATAAATTTTCATATATTAATAATTTGTATTATATAAATTTTAAAATATATATTCGTATTATATTTTAATTATTTTTTTTGTGTTACATTTAGTTAACTGTTCAAATAGTAATCTATAAAAATCTATAACATTACCAATAATTGATAATTAATACGTTTAAGAAGTACATCAAAGTGACATTTTGAAATTTAGATGAATCAAGATGCATGAAAAGTTGATAATTTTTTTATTGCAAAAAAAAAATTGATAACTAATGTTAATAAAAGATAAGTTTATATTTAATACACTGTCAGTGACTCAATATATAAATTTATATATTATCAATAAATCATGCTATAATAACTTATTAATAAATACATTAAAAATTTTAAAAATCTTTAAAAATAAATATAATATCTATATTTTTAATAGATAATGAAAGATGATTATACACTTATCATGTATCAAATATAAAATTATAAATCATAAAAAAAATTTCAGGAATGTCTAAGAAAAGCAATATGAACAAGGGGTGAGAGAATAAAGCGAAAAACACCTTTACATGTTCACTTGGTCATTGAGTTGAACCCACATGCACATGGACCAAAGAAGGTCCTTTCGAGACTCTTGGAATATTATTTGAATTGAAATATTATTTTGGTAGACGTTAACAAGAGCCATGGACACCGTTAAAGTTTTAAAAAAATAAATAAAATATAATTATTATATTATATTATATATATTTAAATTACTTGATTAGAAGACTACAACCCTCTTATTTTATGAAAGGCAAAGAACAAAAGAAAAGTGTTATTTAATAGAAACCGTGTGGTTATGATTAATATTTAATAGAAATATGGGACCACGTAGAAAATACTTTCCTCTAATAGATAGCTAAGGCTCCTTATGCGGCAAGCAACAAATGGATATATATATATATATATATATATATATATATATATATACCATTTTATAAAAACATTAAATATAATTTATATTAATATCAATAAATATAAATTTAGAGGTGTTATTATCTTTTAATATTTTTTAATTATTAGTAAACATAAATATAATTTTATTTGTATATTATTCTTTAATATAAATATAATTTTTAATTATTTATTATATATATTAATTAGATATTTTAAATATATATTTCAATACTGATTTTAATTTTATAATAAATAATTAATAATAAAATTAATTATTATAACGAAAAAATTAAAATATAAATAGTAAGCGACATGGATAGCTGAAGGGCAGGTCATTTACTTCTTGTCCTATTTTTTTCATTGTTTTTTAATATTCTAATTATCACTATTTAAATATATAAATTTATTCATAAATAATTAAAATTTTATTTATAAGTGATAATTAAACTTACATTGCATGATAATGAATTATAAAATATAAGGGGAAACTGGACTCATACTTCCTCTCTTAGATTCCTATTTTTTGATTAAAGGTAGAAAAGGTTCATTATGTGGCGAACAACTATACATATATATATATATATATATATAGACACCATTTTATTAAAACATTAAATATAATTTAATTAATAAATATAAATTTAGAGATATTATTTTCTTTTAATAATTTTAAGTTATTAATTTTAAAAGTAAATAATAAAAAACCAACTTTTACCTGAAAACATTTTTTAAAAATCACCTGCGGCGTTCCAAGTTCTAATCAATAATGATTATGACAGAGTTAGCCTTACTTGAGATTCCGGCAAAGATTTTTCATTCTTACAGATGCAAGTCAATTAATGATGGCTTTTTTGTCTATATCTCAGTTAGCGTGTCTTGTCGACTTGTTTGTCATATATTTATTGCGTTATATTTAATGAGGTTGAAGGCTGTCTCTTTGAAGGCATTATCTTTTTACATTGTTTCGCCTGTTTTCACTTCCATTGTAGTTTTAAACTAGTAATAGAAATTATTGGTTTTTTACTGAGATTTGTCTGCAAATTAAATCATATTATTTTATTAAAAATTTTAAAATTATATATAAATAATCTTTTAAATAAAATAAAATAATTTAATTTATTAATAATATATAAATTTATATGTTAACGGTGCATATAAATATATTATAAATCCTTTTTCTTAGTCAAGGTGAGGGTCTCTTTTCTTGTTTTAGATTTTGTAATGCTGACTCCATGGTCATCAATTACCCTAATTCATATATGTACATTTCTATATACCCTAATGATTACGGAATTTATTTCTTAACATGCAGCATGCGAAAATAATTTTTTTTTCACAATTTTACAAAAAAATATACTGATCGGTGTCTATAGGTAAGCTGTCAAAATTGCAAAGAAAAAAAATATAAATATTATAGTATTTTTTTAAACTTCATAAAAAAAGTTTATTTCTGCAATGTTGTTGCAAAGGAATGATATTCATAATGGGTATGAGATTTGTCTTGCTTGATTGAATTATATATGATATTGATTTGAATGTTTTATATTCATATGATGTATGAACATGCGTTACATACGTGATGAAAAAATCGGATTGGATTATATCGGTTGGTTCAATTTGGAACCAACAGATTTCGCTGTTCAATAACATGTAAGAAACCGAAAATTTTATGAACAGTTGAGAACGGCCAAAAAATAGGAACCAAAAACCGAAAAACCTAGAAAAAAAATCATTAGAACCGGATTTAGGATTTTTTATTATTTTTGGGCTTTTTTAACTTGAACCCAATTTTATTTTTGGATTTTTAAACTAATTTTTAACCCATTTTTAACTAAATTCATTTTCTTTAACCCATTTTTTTAAACCAAAATTTAAACTTATTTTCTTCAACTTATATCAATATTGCTTTATATTAAAATTTTATTTAGCGAAAAATAGCCATGTGGCATAGAAACCTATTAAAACTTTTTGAGAGAAACTCATCATAAAATTATCTTGGATTGATTTCACGTTGAAAATTTATAGTATTGATAGATAATATCTATAACATTTGAGATTCGCATAAAGTAAAGAAAAACTTTCTTTGCATGCTCAATCATTCAACAGTAAATACTAACTCTCCATATATATATTACAGCTTGGTTTATTGGAAACAAAATGAAGTTGGGTTTTTAGTTACAGGCTTACAGCTTTCATATTTGAATTCGAATATAAGGTTTTCGTTAATCTGATTTTTTTTTCTTTTAATTTACTCACTGTTTGTTTAATAGTGATTAAGATGAAATAATTGGTCTCAAGTGTTTGATGAATGCTCTCTAATGTTATTTTTTATACAATTAATTTACAATAAAATAAGAAAATTTTAAAGACGAGATAAGGGGATGACAAAAAAAAAAGTCCTAACTATCTTGATTTTAGAAGTATTGAAGATAAATATTATCTTTAATTTAATAGCATTAGAGATGAATATTGTCCCGTAAACTTTTTAAAGATATGGTTTTAGAAGATGATCATTAGAGATAATTTTTATTCTCTAAAATTTTTAAAGACGATTTTTCATGATTTAAAGATAATTATTAATCATCCTTAATTTCTCTAAATTTTGTAGTGATTAGTTTCATGCATTAAGGATGATAAATTTTGTCAAAAACATAAATTCATGTATGGTATTAGTTTAATAAAACTATACCCAATGAATTATTGAAAGGAGGCATTAATTAATTATGGTCCTGCATCTGAAAATTATTTGATTGATTCAATTACCCTCCTGCAGGCAAAATATTATAACTAGGGAATAAAAAACTAGAAAAGAATTGATTCCAATGATGTGGTTTTACATTGAATTAAGTTCGAAAAATATCTCAAACCAGTTGAAACTTTCCTCCTAACAACGGTAAGACCAAGAATTTAAAGATGCTTGGCTCTAAACCGCATTTCATACCTACCATTCAAACCTTCAACGACATTATTCTTCATATAAAAACAATATAAACAAAGAAAAAGGTTTCTTTGTATTTAAGTAGCATAATATATATATATATGTGTGTGTGTGTATGTGTGTGTCTATGTTAAATAGGAGTTTGTGGATTAATTTTGGTGGTTAATTTTCGATATTAGCCAGACAAATTTAATATAAGGTGTAGAGGTGGCAATTGGGCGGGTTCGGGACGGATTATTTCGAGTTCAAGTTTTTTTGAGTTTGGGTCCTTTCGGGTTTGGGTCCATTCGAGTTCGGGCCAATCCGGGTTTGGGTTTGAGTATAGTTTACATCTTTTTTTATTTTATGTTAAATGTAATCACTTTTACGCAATTTTAAATTCTAAGCTAGGCACGAATTTGTCTCCATCTAGCCTGAAAAAAAAATCTTAGTTCAGTTTTATGGGTCTATCCATGGCCCGAAAAATTTTTGAATTCTAAGCTCAGGGCCGAATTTGTCCTGGCCGACCCATTTAAG
>JBBYHM010000020.1:5553222-5563739 GCA_038381775.1 Adansonia rubrostipa | reverse complement strand
ATGACACACTAAAAAAAGGTGATAAAGGTTCAGTTTTTTTTAAAGGTTAAAGTGCAGTATTCTCGGTTTTAAATCAATTTGAATTTTATCAGTTCGGATCAGTTTGATTAATCAATTTTTTATTTTTTAAAAAAATCTTTTTTATAGTCTTGCTAAGTATTTTTCATTAATTTAGAAATAAAATATTTATTTCTATATTATAAAAAGTTATAATTAAAAATAAAATTTATTACAATTTGAATAATTATTTTTATTTATGTAACAAAAATCAAACCGAATATATTTATCCAATTAAAAGTGAACTTTAATACAAGTTAAATTAAAAATCATAATTGAAATCAATTTTTGAATTTTTTTTTTAATTTTTCAGCTCTAAAGAAAACAAATATATATATTTATATATATATATATATATATATATATTTGTTAGATTGTACCCCAACTTGCATTCAATTTTGACAGGGTTCAAAGTATCCAACAAAATAATGTTCAACATTATTGTACGGTCGGTTGGCCATTGGTTCCTAAAAGCAGAGGAATGTCAATAAGTATCTGAAATTGATACGATCAAACTTATGATGGTGACAGTCCTAATTTCATGCCCCACTTCACTTTGGAAAGGTTGAAATCAGCATTTCAACAATAAATAGGAGAGGCATGTCAATAAGCAACTGAAATATAATGCCCCCACAATAAATATCTGTAATTTAAAAGCAGGCGAATGTCAACAAATTGTTGTGACTCAAAACATTAAAAAAATAAATTTTTTATTATATGGACACTCTTAAAATATATATATATATATATAAATAAATATGATAAAGATTTAAGGTTTTTTTTTATTTTATATTTGATCGGTGTATAAATTTATATATCGTTAATGGCTCAAAAGAAAAATATCTTTATTTATTATTAAGGTAGCACAAGTGTTTATAAGCTGGGTTCGGCCAAGCAACGATTCGAAAAAAAAAATTTATTTTTTTACTCGGGTTTAAGTTGAGTTTGATTTGGCTAGAAAGATTGTATCATTGTTTAAATATAATTTTAAAATTTTTAAAAGTGTTCCTATATTGATATTTACAACTAAATTTAATTTTTTTATTAATTGAATAGTGATTTTTTTAAAAAATTTTTATTACAAATCTTATTGTTATTTATTCTTTTATTTGTTTTTTTTATTTTAAAATGTTCAATAAAATTTTTAATTAAATAAAATAAATACAATTTATTATTGTATGATTAATATTAGTTAATTAAAAGATAAATAATTACATAAAAGTAAAATTAATTATAAAATATTATTTTATATATTATTATCAGAATTATTAATTTTCAGTTATCTATTATTAGAACTACATAATATAATTTAATAAATTTTAATTATTTATCAATCCTTATAAATATCAAAGAATCTAAATTTTTTATTATATACAAATCTTAATCTAATGGCTCTTTTCATATCATTTCATCTTACTGGCATCGTTGCTTTTGCTTTCAAGTATATATTTCATCATTGATTTTAATATCACTGCTAAACAACAATTAATCTCACTGTAACCTTTATTTTTAATCTCATCAAAATTAATTTCATTGTCTATCTAGATAGATCTTAACTTCCAAATTCAAAGTTCAAACCATGATTAAGAAAAGTAGACACGTCAAACTAGTGTGAGCTCCGATTTCTAGCCCAACTGGTTGAATTAGCTGATTCATTTAAAAAATATTTTAAATATTTTAAAAATAATTTTAATATTAAATATAATAATTAAGTAATAAAAATATGCATTTAGCTTGGTGCTACAATTTTTGATAGAATTTTAAGTGGTTATTGATTCAAATCTCATCAATAATAAAAACTATTTTTTGAAAAAAGTAAAAAAATAATTTTGTTTTAATTTTATTAATTTTTTAACTGATTATATTACTCTTTGATTCATTATATAAAATCAAAATAAATAAAATATTAATTTTTCAATTAAATCAATCAAACTAATCGATTCAATCCAATTTTTGCGACCGTAGTTGAAACCCAATAAAGCTCTTTAAAATTCCCTTTTTTCTTTTTTTTCCCCATTATCTGCCAAAAGTTTAAAAGAATTAAAAAAAAAAAAACTTTTTCTCTATCTCTTTCTTTTTATATGACAAGTGTTGAAAACTCAGCCATAGATTTTAAGTGCAAAGTAATCAGAGTCGTTCATTAATGTTGCCTCACATGGAAGCATGTGATAGCAGCCATGAACTACCAAAGTGGTGTTTTGGACTTTTACGTTGAAAAAAAAAAAAAAAGAAAAAGCCAATTCAAAGTACTAACTTTGAGTCAACCAATCAGTCCTTTGGTAGATAGGGATATGATTATTTCTCATTACACCAATGATTTTTTTAGTAAATCTCATAATTTATATATTTATTTTTTTATATATATATATATTTATATTTATTTTATATTTTATAAATTTTAATATATTAATAATTATTATTTAAAGATAGCAATAGACAATTCTAATTAGGATACCTATAATTATCTAATTTACTTTTTATAGATTTGGCTATTATAAATTATGAGAAGATGCAGATTTAGATATTATAATTACTATCTGTAATAAATAAGAAGTAACTACTTATAGGGGCTTTCAGATATCTAGATTTTTTATTTGTAAAAGTAATACTGATTCAGATAATGAATATCAAACGATAAAAACTTCAATGAATCAAATCCGTAACTTGAAGATAACATCAATTTGACTCTCAATCGATTTTTTATTTATCGATCATATATAATATATTGGAAATATACCCGACGATTCATGTGTTTTCATTATGTGTTTTCATGTATCGCGCTCGTATTTAAGGTGTTATATATATGTATATATTGATATGTTAATAATGTACACATTCATATATTTATATTTTTTATATCGTGTTATTTTTTTTATAATATTTAAGTTATTTTTTTATCGCATTATATCGCTGCTAGGTCTAATAGTCATCAAAACCAGAAAATTAGTATGCATACCAATATTTTTATTCACTATATTAAAGAGTTCGGTTAACGAGTCTTTATAAACATCTTTTTATCATTCAAAATATTTTTATATTAAATTAATCATTTTTACCAAATAATAAAAAAGTAATGCAATAAAACTTTTTCTATATTAAAAATATGAATAAAATGATTGATCATTACATTTAATGTAACGTTATTATTATAAAATAATATATTAATAATTTTTTTATAAAAATTTTTAAAAATAATTATTAATAAAAATTCAATCATAAAATAAAATATTTATTTCCATCACAACATAATTAAAAGGAGAATTATTTTTTCAACAAAATGCCTTTTTGTTTCTCTTTTTACAAAGTTGCATTCAATGTGACAGTTACTTTTTTTTTTTTAATTAATTAGTGGCAAAAGTTTCTTCATTATTGTAGAATAAAGAGTGTGTGCTTCCTGTTAATTTTCTGACCTAATTTAAATTATGATTATAAATATATTTTTAATTATATTATATTATTATAATTATAAATATAATAAAAATTATTTTAAAAATTATGATAAATATAAATTAAAAATATTAAATTATTAATAATTTTTTAAATAATAAAATAAGCTTCCGACTAGATTTTAATTGAATTTGAATAAGATAATTAAAAAAATTTCTATCTGCCAACTAAGAACACCTCCAATGCCAATTAAGCTTCAATGACTGAATTAAAGCTTATACTATAAATATTACCTGTAATCCTATAAAAAAACCTGTAAATGATCAAAGTACATTTAGTTTTTTTTACTTAAAAGTTGAAGATTTTAATTCAAAAAAAAGATAAAATTCAACTTAATAAATAAAAAATAAAAAGGAAAGAATTCATCATAGAATGAAATATGTCAATGTATTCAATGTTAATTATTTGCCATCTTCTGGGTTTGAAAAAAAAAAGGTACTATGTTTGTTTTTTTACTTTCTTTGGTGGAAACTTTGGTATTCGGAAGTTCAACTGAACCTTGAGAAATCCGGTTTGAGTCGAGAAGATCCACATGGGAGTAAAACTCTTCCAACGCTAATTTTCTTTATTTATAAGATATAAACTTGAGACTTTACTTAGGAGAAATAAATGCCTTTATCTATTGGAACTAACGAACGTGGTGGTACTATGTTTGTTTTAGCAACCTTAAAAACAAGAAGAGCAACAAATGTCTGCTGGATCGAGCGAAAGAAGTTTGGTATCTTTTAAGTTTCGATTTCGAGTCCTATGAGCAAAACAATTTAGCATTGGGAGAGTGCTTTCCCATTTGGGGTTCGATCTAATTCGACTTCAAAATAATTAAAATTCAATATAGCTATCGGTTATTGATAGATCTTAAACAAAAAAAAAAAAAAATACAAGAATTAGTAGGAAGCCAACAACAATACTAATCATGTAAATTGCGATAACAAATATATTTTATTTACATCGTATTTATTGTAATAAAATTTAATATAATAAATATTATCACAATTAATTATTATAAATATTAATAATAAATAATTAAAATTATAATATAATAATTATAACATCACGTTATCTTTTACGATACCCGAACGAGATGCAACAGCAGTAACAAAAACAAAAACCCATGTTCAAATGTGAATCCGGAAGCTGAAAAAACGCGGTGGATTTTGTTTTGTCAGTCAAAGAAAAAGCTGTTTTCACAGCCGATCGAGCCCATACGTCACCAAATTTTTTTTATATTTTATTATATTATAATTATATTTAATATATTTTATATTTTATAAATTTTAATATATCAAAAATTGATATTACATTAATTTTTAAATTTTAATATTTATATTAATTATATTTCAATTATTTTTATTTATATTTATAAATGAAGTCAATTTTGGGCCCTATTCTTTCCCCATCCTTCAACTGTGCTTCTGCTTCTCTGTCAGTGTCTGGAATTAAAAAAAAAAAAAACAAACCAATAGACAAAGACGTAGAAAGAGAAAAGCTTTTTATATATATAGATATAAGACTTTTAAGATTTCAAAAGACAAAGAAAGGGAGAGAAAAAGGAGCAAACAAAGTGTGTTCTTCTAGGACAAAGTTAAAGGCTTTTTGGGGGGGGGGGGGGGGGTTTTGGAAGCCATTGTCAAATCTTCAGTTCAGTCTGTTTTTGAACTTTTAATAAGGTAAGAAAAGAAAAGCTTTGATTTTGCTTTGTTTGATTTACTTTTGAAAATGGGTGTTTTTCTCAATCAAATCTGAGTTTTAATTGGAAAAAAAATAAAAATAAAAAAACAAATTCCTTTGATCCAATTTCTACATTGATACTAAACGGTTGAGTGTTCATCTCTTTCATTGTCCAAAAAGAAAAAATCAACTTTGCCATAAAATGACGTCATTTTATATGTTTTTGTCTAATTATTTGTACTGATAAAATACTCCTTTTTTTTTTCTTGTCTTTGCAGTCCTCTAAGGTTTGAATTTGAATTTGATTTCGATTGGTTTAGGTGCAAAAGTTGAAGCCAAAAGTAAGTTCCCCAGATCTGAAAATTGCTTCTTTAGATCTGTTATTATGCTGTTAGAGTTTATACTTTAATCATTGCTTTCATTGCTTCTTCCTTTTTTTTTTTCGATTTTTTTAAAATCTTAGTAATTCGTGTATTTGTGTATGTATGTGTATTTTGTCATGTTATAATCGTGTTTAAGATATTTCATGTTTATATCAGTTTTGATACGTTAATAATTGGTATTATATTGATTTTGAGACGTATATTCATATCGTAGTTTATGTATTTTATCTGTATTATATTCGTATAGTTGTGTCTAATATTGCCGGATTATTTGGATGTAACCAATGAAATATTTCAGCTTTAATCTGCTGATACTTAAAGTGCAGAATACATATTTCAGACAATAAGAAAATTTGCAGAATTTTCACTATTTTTGTTAACTAAAATTTATTACATCATTTAGTAAATTAGACATAAAGCTGACGCCGGTAAAACCAAAAAAAAAAAAAAAAAAAAAGTTCATTATAGTTCTAAATTTTCAGCATTGGAAGAGCATTCAATTAGTTCTTTGAAGCAATTCTACTACGATTCGAGTGTGAATGTCGGATGTGGGTATGTGTTTCGACATGTATATGTTTAATTTTCCCTAGATTTTCATGTACTTGGGGTATCCTTAGAGGGTCATATCTCTATATCCATGTCTGGTTGTGTGTCAGATGGATACGTAAAAAAAAAAAATAAAGAGTCGGACTAACATAGCTTGAATTTAGCCTTATGAGTTTAGGTATGAATGCTGTATTTTTTTTTTTAAGCAATTTTGTTAAATCTGATATTGCCTGGTTTTATGTTCCTGGTGCTTCAAAGATATTAAATTTAATTTCTCAGTTCTGCTTGGGAGATGTATGCCAGGTGTTTGTAATTATTATTCAGACAGTTTTTTTTTTTTTTTTTTTTTACACTTGGAGATTGAGTGTCAGATATAGATAAGTGTCTGACATGGGTATCTTTAATTTTCTTTAAGTTTTTCCATAAATTTGGAGAATCATACCCTCAGTGCCATATGCGAATATGTGGCAAATGTGAGTACCTTAAGAAAATGAAGAATCTGTTGATGTTTCTTAACTAATAAAACATGATCAATATGGATAATGTTTTCGGTTTAGGATAAATTATAGGTACATGTCATTTCAATGGTGTTACCATGTTTTTTTGAATGGTTAATTTCATTTCTTTGATCTCAGAGTGGCTTCTAACACCTTGACTGCATTAATGGGATTTAGCTGATTGAGATGGAAGTATTTTAAATATGGATCTCCGAGACGATAGCGGAAGGTTGGGGTCGCTACCGGTGACAACATCTAGAACTATGTCATCGTCATCATCAGCCTTCTTTTCCGCGAATCAATCACCGTTCTTCTCTCCAAGATCATCGACATGTCAATTATCTGAGTCGGCAAGGTCTGATGCTCATTGTGATAGTATTAATTTAAGTGCTGATCCTCCGAGTTCCAGTTCTGGAATTAGGGAGCCCGAATGCCTTGCAAATGTCAGATTTGCTCTTTCAGACATGTCATTAATGCCGTCTACTTGTATTTCGAGTGATTTCCGGAAATTTGATCACGTGTCGTCTGGAACTCTCGACTCTGGTGGCACCCTATTGAATTATGGTCATGTCCGTGACAATGGTTATTCCGGCAGTATAGAGAAGAACAGAAGGCATATGAGAAGCCATGATATGTCATTTTCCCCTGTTCCAATACCATTATGTTCTAGCAGAAACAGAAGCTATGACGTTTTCATAGGTTTGCATGGTCGCAAACCTTGCTTACTGAGGTTTGCAAATTGGCTACGGGCTGAGTTGGAAGTTCAAGGGATAAGTTGCTTTGTAACTGATAGAGCTCGATTTAGGAACTCTCGTAAGCATGGACTTATTGAGAGGGCAATGGATGCTTCTTCCTTCGGTGTTATAATTCTGACAAGGAAGTCATTCAGGAATCCGTATACAATTGAGGAGCTTAGATTATTTTCGAGCAAGAAAAATTTGGTCCCGATCTATTTTGATTTGAGTCCTGGTGATTGTCTTGTCCGGGATATAGTTGAGAAGAGGGGAGAACTGTGGGAAAAACATGGGGGTCAATTGTGGTTTTTGTATGGAGGATTGGAGAAGGAGTGGACAGAAGCTGTTAACGGCCTCATTCGAGTGGATGAATGGAAACTCGAAGCTCAGGATGGTAGTTGGAGAGACTGTATATTAAGAGCTATTACCCTTTTGGCGATGAGGTTAGGAAGGAGAAGTGTTGTAGAGCGATTGACAAAGTGGAGAGAAAAGGTAGACAAAGAGGAATTCCCGTTTCCTCGAAATGAAAAGTTTATGGGCCGGAAGAAAGAATTGTCAGAGCTTGAATTTATACTTTTTGGCGACATTACTGGAGAATCGGAGAGAGATTATTTTGAGCTCAAGGCTAGATCGAAGAGAAAGAATTTGATAATCGGTTGGGGTAAGAGCAGTTCATTGGAGGAAAGACGCAGGGAACGACGGTGGGAGAGTGGCAGCCGGAAGGGTAAAGAACCAGTCGTTTGGAAGGAGTCGGAAAAGGAGATTGAGATGCAAAGCACCGGAAGGCAGCACTATCAAAGACCACGAGGTGGCGGACGGAATTCACGAAGAAAGAGATCAGCGAAATTTGTATATGGAAAGGGTGTTGCCTGTGTAACTGGGGACTCGGGAATAGGGAAGACCGAGCTTCTTCTAGAGTTTGCCTACAGATATCACCAGAGGTATAAGATGGTTCTATGGATAGGAGGGGAAAGCAGGTATATCCGGCAGAATTATCTAAATCTCTGGTCGTTTTTAGAGGTTGATGTTGGGGTTGAAAATTGCATAGACAAAAGCCGGATGAAAAGCTTTGAAGAGCAAGAAGAGGCTGCCGTTTCTAGAATCCGGAAAGAGCTAATGAGAAACATACCTTTTCTGGTGGTGATTGATAATTTAGAGAGTGAGAAGGATTGGTGGGATCACAAGCTTGTAATGGATCTTCTTCCCCGTTTTGGTGGAGAGACCCACATCCTGATATCCACTCGCCTTCCACAGGTGATGAATTTAGAACCTTTAAAACTTTCATACTTGTCGGGAATAGAGGCAATGTCGTTAATGCAGGGAAGCATAAAAGACTACCCTGTTGAGGAAGTTGATGCTCTCAGGGTCATTGAGGAGAAAGTTGGAAGGCTAACTTCGGGCTTAGCGATTGTAGGCGCAATCTTATCTGAGCTGCCTATAAATCCGAGCAGGCTACTGGATACCATCAACAGGGTGCCCTCTAGAGACTTTTCATGGAGTGGTCGGGAAGCGCATTTGTTGAGGAAAAACAGTTTCCTCCTGCAACTATTTGAGGTATGTTTTTCGATATTTGATCATGCAGACGGACCGAGGAGCTTAGCGACGAGAATGGTCCAGGTGAGTGGTTGGTTTGCACCTGCCGCTATTCCAGTTTCCTTGTTAGCCCTAGCTGCTCAAAAGATACCCGAGAAACGTAAAGGAACCTGCTTTTGGAGAAAATTATTTTGTTCCTTGACTTGTGGTCTTTCTGCATCTTACTCAAAGAGATTTGAAGCAGAAGCGTCTTCCATGTTGTTAAGATTTAATATTGCAAGAAGTAGTACCAAGGAAGGTTATGTCCATTTCAATGAGCTTGTCAAGGTTTACGCTCGGAAGAGAGGAGTTACTGGAGTTTCACACGCCGTGGTTCATGCTGTCATTAGTCGTGGGTCACTATCCCACCACTCGGAACATACATGGGCAGTATGCTTCTTGCTATTCGGATTTGGTAACGATCCTATAGTTGTTGCGCTCAGGGTGTCAGAACTGTTATATGTCGTCAAACAAGTAATTTTGCCTCTTGCAATCCGGACATTCGTGACATTCTCTAGGTGCAGTGCTGCTCTCGACCTCCTCCGGCTATGCACCGATGCTTTGGAGGTGGCAGATCAGGCCTTTGTTACCCCAGTTGAGAAATGGTTGGACAAATCACTTTGTTGGAGGCCCATCCGAACCAACGCTCAATTGAATCCTTGTCTTTGGCAGGAGTTGGCATTAACGAGAGCCACCGTGCTAGAAACCCGGGCCAAGTTAATGCTAAGAGGGGGACACTTCGACATAGGAGATGACCTAATCAGGAAAGCTATTTTTATTAGAACTTCAATCTGCGGTGAGGATCATCCAGATACGATATCTGCTCGTGAAACTCTAAGCAAACTCACCCGGCTTCTTGCAAATGTTCAAACTCATACTTCGCCATAGATTCTATATTCCTGTTAACAGAATTTTACCTTAGATTATACAACGTTTACAAAATAAAACTCCTGTAAACAATTCGGAGAATTTTTTTAATACCATTTTAACTTTGAACTAGATGCCTTGCAGTTCTGAATCAACTCTTTTCCCCTTTGTCGGAGTTGGAAGCATCTTGTCTGACTTTATTTCATTGTCCTTTCTGAAATTTCTTGGCATAATCAACTGTTTGATCAAGATTTTTAAATGGTGTATGCATCTGTTTGAGACCTTGGTTCTTAAACTTGGTTCCGAGATTTATCAGGTGAAGCATAGCACAAGCGGCAGCTATATGATATTTAGTCTTCCATCTGTTTCAGCTTTTTTATTCAATTTAGAAATATTCAATATTGCAATGTAATTTCTTCTTGTTCAAGCTATTCGACACGGAGAGCTTGTTGACCTAGAAGAGGGCGTCTCACTCTCAGAAGGTTTGTCCTTTTCTTTATGAATTCGCTAAGGATGTCTCGTGTTTCGATAATGCTATGCTTTAATCTCTTCTCAGGGCTTTAAGTTCTATGACTTAATTGTGTCAGCTAATTTGAGAAAGTTGGTTCGTTAAATTCCAGGGGATATTGTGCAATGACATTATAAGGTAGTTGGCTACCGACATCTGCATGTTCATTTGGTTTTACTCTCTCAATTGATTCATCAATATTTGATTTGCCTATGTAATTGTCGTCTTAACTTCTCTG
>JBBYHM010000020.1:5354365-5499637 GCA_038381775.1 Adansonia rubrostipa | reverse complement strand
TTGTATCAATACAAGACTCTAAGTATCGACACATGCCTTAAGTGTTTCAAAAAATTCTTAGAAAAATATGCAATTTGTTATTGCAAAACCTATGATTTTATATTCTAATGCAAACTTTTGAATTTAAGCATTTAAAACTCATATGAATAATTAAAGTTTGAATTAAAATGAATTTTATCAAGTTTCAATGAATTGGCATGTTTGGTCTAATAAGTAAGGCAATTTGCATTTAAAGGATTTCCATTCAAACCACATAAGCACATGTTTAAAATGTATTTTCAATGTTTACAAACTTGCTTGAGCCATAAATCATGAACTTACAAAATAATTAAACATCCTAAGTCTCATGCAATCATAGTTGAATATTAAGGATTAAAGAGACTTAAGAACTTACTAATGCATGTTTATGGCATCATATCTTATAAGTAAGCTCTAATGATCCCCCTAAGGATATGCATATAATTTAGTCATGCAATAGAGCTTCTTAACGACTTATGGCATGAAGTTTAACAAAATTAACCTTCTATGTATAAAGTATTCTTAACTTATGCTTCATAACAACATTTCACAAGTTGATTTAACATATTATCATCAAGAACTAAATCATCAAATGCATGCACATTGAAGCTCATAATTGCTCAAGATGTAAAACATGAATTTTCATTAAATGCATTTATTAAAAACAATTTTTTTTTAAATTCCATAAAGCGTTAATAATCACTACATGAATAACCAATACACATATCAAAATTTTAAAGCTTAGAGGTTACCAATCACACTTCTTTATGTGCCTAGAGCATCCATTTGTATTGCGTTGCTCCTTATTGCTCCAAGTTACTAAAAATGCCTTTTTCTTTTTCTTTTTCAATAATGGGTAATCAGATTTGACATGCCTCGATTCATTGCAATTGTAGCACACCATCTTGTTAACCTTTTTAGATTGGGATGAATTACCCTTATTTATCTTCATGAATTTCTTGAATTTGTTGGCAAATATGATCATCTCCATATCTTCACCACCTTCATCATCATCATCATCCTCTTCCTCACTCATGGAAGCCTTCAATACAACTTTAATTTTTATTTGTTGCTCTTTTCCATGATTTATCATCATTTTGTATGTGAGGAGTGATCCGATAAGCTTATCTAAAGCAAGGAGATTGAGGTCTTTTGACTTTTCAATTACAGTCACTTTAGTTTTCCATGACTTAGGAAGCTATTCAACATTTTCTTGATCATCTCTTTGTTAGGATACACCTTTCCAAGACCCTTCAACCCATTTACAATGTTCATGAATCTATCAAACATCTCTTTGATGCTCTCCTTCAATTTCATTTTGAATATCTCATAATCAAGAGTGAGCATGCTTATCTTGGACATATTGACTTGATTGGTCCTTTCATGTGTGATAGCCAACTTGTCCCATATCTCTTTGGCATTATCACACAAAGATACCCTATTGTACTCATTAGGGCCTAATACATAAAAAAGTATGTGCATGGCCTTGGTATTTAGTTGAGCCATCTTAATGTCTTTTCAATCTTATTCCTACTCTTCCTTGGGAATTCAAGAGCACCTACCATCTTCGTTGGGATGAGTGGGCGTTTCATGATTATCTTTCAAACTTAATAATCATTTGCTTGGACAAATAGCCTTATCCTTGTCTTCCAATACGTATAATCTTCACTGTTGAAGAGAGAAGGCCTCACGATTGAATGTTTTTTTTGGACCATATCGAAAATATCACCACTAGCCATTTGCTTGGTCTTTTAAGGATCTTTGCTCAAGGATGTTAAGACTATAAGAATAAGAAACAAGCTCTAATACCAATTGTTAGACCATTTAGTGGTGAATGAAATTAAGAAGAGGTGAATTGATTTCTTAAAATTTTAGTAAATTAAAACTTTAATAAAATTGAGAAATATAAATGATAAACTTTGGGGTGCAAGTTAGTGAATTGCAATAAACAATAAAAGATAAAGGAAAGAGAAGCAAACTCAAAGATGTGAAGAGGTTCAGCCTTAATTGCCTACATCATCTACCTGGGCCTCACTTGCCTCAGATTTCCATAATTCACTAACTTGAATTGTCTACCTTTCAAAGATAAGGTATAACCTTTCCACTCTCTATCTTTTAAGGCTAAGATAGAAACCTCTACCCTTAATCTTTTATGGCTAAGATAAAACACTCTCTCACTATTTTTGAAAGTTAAGTGGAAACCTTCTCTACTTTCGAATTACTAAGTAGAAACCTCCTCTTTTGTAAGTATTTGAGTGTAAACAAATAAACTCTCTAAAGTTTAGGTGTTTACAAGAATTTTAGCTTAAGGGAAATATGTATCTAAAGATACAAAATGAAGAATACAAAATAGGAATAATTAATCTTATACAAAGATGAAATACTTAGTGAAAATTTATGAAAAAGATGAAATATTTGACTTTAAGCAGAATTCTCTTGGTTTCTCTTGAAGCTATTGGAGTGCCTTATTTATACCTTTGATCATGTTTATAGCTATTGGGAACATTTGGTGAAGGAATACAGCTGTTGAAGCCTTCAAAATATCATTTCCCCTTGTTCCCTATACCTCTGTATCGATACAATTAAGTGGGTATCGATACATTGTGTTTAACGGTCCAAAATATGATCATTAAATGGTCCTGTATCGATACAGAAAGATCTGTCTCGATACATGAATAGTCCTGTATCAATATAGAATGCTTTACCTCGATATATGAATAGTGCTTTTAGTATTTTAAGGAGATTTAGCTACTGCCAAGTATTGTATCGATACATACACATAGTGTATCGATACATTCACATGAAAATCAATTTTAAAAGGTTTTTCATGACTTTAAAACATGTAAAACTTATCTAAAAAATGTTTTATATAAAAATATGTATTAAGAACACATTTTTGAGTGCTTGAAGGAGTTAAAACACTTTTTAGTATTTTTCAAAGTGTTTACAAAATATTTCATGGAAAAATACTAATCTTGAAAATAGTTAAACACAACCTAATTAAGCTTAAGTTTTAATTATATCAAAACTAAGATTAATTCAAAGCTAATATAGCTAACAAAATGAGGTAAACTTGGATAATCTTAATAATCTTCATTCTTTTTGTTGTTGGGCACTATAATCATGTTCACTTTATTGGGATATATGATATTGATGCTTTGGTTTGGCACGAAAAGCTTTTTTTTCCACCATTTTCCTTATAATTAAAGTTCATTCATGAAATGAGACAAACTTAGATACTCACACTAATATCTATTCTTTTTGTTATTGCACACTACATTCATGTTCTCCTTATTGGAATACACGATATTGATTCCTTGGTTTATCAAGAAAAGCTTTTTTTCACCATTTTCCTTATAATTAAAGTTCATTCATGAAATGAGACAAACCTGGATACTTGTAATAATCTCCATTATTTTTGTTATTATGCACTACAATCATGCTCTCCTCATTAGGATACACGATATTGATTCTTTGGTTTGGAAAGAAAAGCTTTTCTTTCCACCATTCATATTCTCCCACCATAGATCAGCATAATCAATAAACTCTAGAGTTACGAGTTCTACCTTTTTGGCATCAGTGTATTTTTGACACTAAAAAACTTTCTTAACAAGTTGTACCCACTCTAAGTACTCTTCGAGAGAGCTTGTTTAATGGAAAGATGGAATCTTTATCTTGATATTATTAGAGGCTCTTGGTTGCCAGCGTTACCTTGGTGCTTTTTCAAGTTCATCTTCTATGCCCGGATCGTCATACTCAACCTTTTATTATTGCAACTGATTGTTTTATGGCTGAATCACAGTCAATCTTTCCACCATATGCACAAGCTGATCCATACATGTATGAAGCTCTTCATTATTGAGTTCAAGGACTACAAGTTAAGCTTGTTCAAAACCTATTCCTTGCTACAATCTTGGATTTGGTAGTGTATGGGTCTCATTACCTTCTAACATGGTGTTTATAAAAAACCTTAGCTCTTGATTGATTGATAAGAATCCTTGCCATAATTAATATAAGGGTTGGATGCCACTTTTAGGGATAAAAAGCTTAAAAGATAAATCTTATAAACTCACCACCATGAAGACTTAGATAAGAGAAAATAATTGAAAATAATCAACTACTTTATTAATCAACTCTTAATATCCTAAAAACAAGCATAAAGTCCCCTATTTATAGTAGATAATTGGCCAAAAGCCTTTATAAGAAAAGAAAATTGAATCCTGAGTAATTAATTAAGATATTGTTTGCTCACAAAGAAAATAAAAAACTCAATGGAATTAATTTTCGTGCAAGTTAAAGAATTAAAACATTTCAAAAAGAAAAAGAAACTAAAAGCCTTGAAGATTAAGAAATAATCTGCACACCAAAACTTTCCTAATTTGGATGCTGCTAACTTTTTTTCTCAAAAAAACTTCTAGAATCTTTAAGGATTTTCCTTTTTGAGCACATAATACACATCGAGCACATAATACACCAAGTTGACTCTTTTATCCCTTAATCATGTGACTGGGCCTATGCACTCGAACTCTTCCTCCTTTAGGCCTTCTAACTTAGGCCAACCAGAATATGGCACATCAATTTTCTTCAAAATCAGACTATGTTTGTCAAATGGGACAAACTTGGATTACAGTAACAATCTCCATTCTTTTTGTGTTGGGGTACAATAAACACATTCTCCTTATTTGGATACATAGTTTTGATGCTTTGGTTTGGCAAGAAAAGCTTTTCATTCCACCATTTTCCTTAGAATTAAAGTTCATCCGACAAAAGTTATAAACATAGATTCTTGTAAAAATCTTCATTTTTTGTGATTGGACACTATAAACAAATTTCCCTCATTGGGATACACGATATTAATACTTTGCTTTGCCAAGAAAATCTTTTCTCTTAACCATTTTACGTAGAATCAATGTCCATCAATCAAATAGGACAAACTTCCATTCGTTTAATAATCTCTATTCTTTTTGCAATTTGACACTATAAACATATTACCTTCATTAGGATACATAATATTGAGGCTTTGGTTTGGCAAGAAAAGCTTTTCTTTTCACCATTTTCCTTAGAAACAAAGTTTGTCCGTTAAATGGGAAAACCTTGGATTCCTATAGTAATCTTCATCTTTTTGGTGATTAGGCACTATAAACACATTCTCCTCTTTATGATGCACGATATCAATGATTTGGAATAGCAAGAAAACCTTTTATTTCCACCATTTTCCTCATAATCAAATTACGTTTGTCAATGTGCCAAACTTGGATTCTCGTAATAATCTCCATCCTTTTGGTTATTGGGCACAATAAACACATTCTCTTCATTAGGATACATGGTTTTGATGCTTTGGTTTTGCATGAAAAGCTTTTTTTCTTATCATTTTCCTTAGAATCAAAGTTCATCGCTCTCAAATGGGACAAACTTGGATTCTCATAGAAATCTCCTATCTTTTGGTGATTGGGCTCTATAAAGACATTCTCCACATTGTGATACACGGTTTTGATGCTTTGGTTTTGCATGAAAAGCTCTTTTTTTCACCATTTTCCTTAGAGTCAAAGTTTATCCATCAAAAGTTATAAACATGGATTCTAGTAATAATCTCCATTCTGTTGTGATTGGGCACTATAAACACATTCTCCTCATTAAGATACACGACATTCATGCTTTAGTTTAGCAAGAAAAACTTTTTTTCAACTATTTTCATTGTATCAAAGTTCATTCGGTAAATAGGACAAACTTCTATTCTCGTAATAATCTCCATCCTTTAGGTGATTAGGCATTATAAGCACATTCTCCTCGTTGAAATACATGGTATTGATGTTTTAGAATGGTAAGAAAACATTTTCTTTCCACCATTTTCCTCATAATCAGATAACGTCTATCGAATGTGACAAACCTGGATTCTTGTAATAATCTTTGTTCTTTTTCTGATTAGGCACTTTAAACACATTCTCCTTATTAGGATACATAATTTTGATGTTTTAGTTTGCTAAGAAAACCTTTTTCTTATACGATTTTCCTTAGATCAATGTTCATCTGTCAAAAACTATAAACATGTATTCTCATAATAATCTCCATTCTTTTTGTGATTGGGTGTTAGTTATAAACACATTCTCCTCATTGGGATAAAAGATATTAATGCTTTGGTTTGGCAAGAAAAACTTTTCCATCCACCATTTTCCCTAGAATCAATGTCTGCCTATCAAATGGGTCAAACATGGATTTGTGCAATAATCTCAATTCCTTTTGCGGTTGGGCACTATAAACACATTCTCCTTATTAAGATATAGTATTGAGGCTTTGGTATGGAAAAAAAGCTTTTCTTTCCATCATTTTCCATAGAACCAAAGTTCATCCGTCAAATCGGACAAACTTGGATTCTCATAATAATTTATATCCTTTAGGTGATTGGGCACTGTAAACACATTCTCCTCATTGGCACACACGGTTTTGATGCTTTGATTTTGCAATCGTTCCACCATTTTCCTTAGAGTCAAAGTTCATCCATCAAAAGGTATAACATGGATTCTTGTAATAATCTTCATTCTTTTTGTGATTGGATACTATAAACACATTCTCCTCATTCAGATACTGGATATTAATGCTTTAGTTTAGCAAGAAAAACTTTTTTCAACCATTTTTTGTAGAATCAAAGTTCGTTCATCAAATAAGATAAACTTGGATTCTCGTAATAATCTCTATCCTTTACATGATTGGGCCCTATAAGCACATTCTCCTCATTGGGATACATGGTATTTATGCTTTGGAATGGTAAGAAAAAATTTTCTTTCCACCATTTTCCTTATAATTAGATTATGTCTGTCAAATGTGATAAACTTGGATTATCATAACAATCTCCGTTCTTTTAGTGACTGGGCATAATAAACACATTCTCTTTATTGGGATACACAGTTTTAATGCTTTGGTTTGGCAAGAAACGCTTTTTGCTCCACCATTTTCCTTAGAATCGAAGTATAACCATCAAATGTGACAAACTTAGATTCTCGTAACAATATTTTTTTCTTCTGGTGATTAGGCACTATAAACACATTTTCCTTATTCGGTATATGGTTTTGATTCTTTGGTATGGCTAGAAAAGCTTTTCTTCCACCATTTTCCATAGAATCGAAGTTCATCCGTAAAATGAGATAAACATGGATTCTTATAATAATCTCTATTCTTTTATGATTGGGTGTAATAAACATATTCTCCTCATTGGCATACACAATTTTGATGCTTTGGTTTGGTAAGAAAATCTTTTCATTCCACCACTTTTGTTGGAATCAACACGAATTCTAAACACATTGAAGAGTTCATCTATCAAAATGTATAATCATAGATTCTTGTAATTATCTCCATTTTTTTATGATTGGGCTCTATAAACACATTCTCCTCTTGGGATACTTGATATTGAAGCTTTGGTTTGCAAGAAAAGCTTTTCTTTCCACCATTTTCCTTAAATCAAATTACGTCTATCAAATGTGGCAAACTTGGATCCTCATAATAATCTTTTTTTTTTTTGTGATTTGGCACTATAAACGCATTTTTTTCAATGGCAAACATGGTTTTGATGCTTTGATTTTGCAAGAAAAGCTTTTTGTTCTACCATTTTGCTTAGAATCATAGTTCATCCGTCAAAAGGTATAAACATGGATTCTCATAATAATCTCCTTTCTTTTTGTTATTGGGCAGCATAAACACATTGCCCTCATTAGGATACACTATATTGATGCTTTGGTTTGCCATGAAAAACTTTTTTTTTCGTCATTTTCCTTAGAACCAAATTTCATCCATCAAATGGGATAAACTTGGATTCTCATAATAATCTCTTTTTTTCTTATGATTGGGCACTATAAATACATTCTCCTCTTTGACATATAAGGTTTTGATGCTTTAGTTTGGCAAAAAAAGCTTTTTGCTCCACCATTTTCCTTAGAATCAAAGTTCATTTGTCAAATGGGATAAACTTGGATTCTCCTAATAAACTCAATCCATTAGGTGATTTGGCACTATAAACGTATTCTCCTTATTGGGATACATGATATTGATGCTTTGGAATGGTAAGAAAACCTTTTTTTTCCACCATTTCTCTTAAAATCAAATTACATTTGCCAAATGTGACAAACTTGGATTATCATAACAATCTTTTTTCTGTTAGTGATTGGGCACAATAAACACATTCTCCTCATTGGGATACGTAGTTTTGATGCATTGGTTTGGCAAGAAAAGCTTTTCGTTCCACCATTTTTCTTAGAATCAAAGTTCATGCATCAAATGGGACAAACTTAGATTCTCGTAATAATCCCCTTTGCTTTGGTGATTGGGCATTATAAACACAATCTTCTTATTGGGGTACATGGTATTGATTCTTTGGTTTCGCTAGAAAAGCTTTTTTTTTTCACCATTTTCCATAGAATCGAAGTTCGCTTGTAAAATGAGAAAAATATAGATTCTCATAATAATATCTATTATTTTTATGATTGGGTGCACAAACACATTCTCCTTATTGGCATACACAGTTTTGATGTTTTTGTTTGGAAAGAAAAGCTTTTCATTCCACCATTTTTGTTAGAATCAACACGAATTCTAAACACATTGAAGAGTTCATCCATAAAATGTATAAACACTAATTATCATAATTATCCCCATTCTTTTTGTGATTGGGTGCTATAAACACATTCTCCTCATTGGTATACATGATATCAAAGCTTTGGTTTATAGGAAAAGCTTTTCTTTTCATCATTTTCCTTAGAACCAAAGCTTATCTGTTAAATAGGATAAACTTGGATTCTCATAAAAATCTCTATTCTTTAGGTTATTGGGCATGATAAACACATTCTTCTCATTGGGATACATGATATTGATGCTTTTGGAATGGTAAAAAAATCTTTTTTTTCCACCATTTTCCCCAAAATCAAATTACGTTTGTCAAATGTGATAAACTTGGATTATCGTAACAACCTTCATTCTTTTTGTGACTAGGCATAATAAACACATTCTTCTTATTAGGATACACCATTTTGATGCTTTGGTTTGGCAACAAAAGCTTTTCATTCCACCATTTTTCTTGGAATCAAATTTCATCCGTCAAAAGGTATAAACATGGATTCCCATAAAAATCTCCATTCTTTTTTAGATTGGGTGCTATAAATACCTTTTCCTTATTGGGATACATGATATTGATGCTTTGGTTTGGGAAGAAAAACTTTTATTTCCACCATTTTCTATAGAATCAAAGTCCATCTATGAAATAGGACAAACATGGATTCATGTAATAATCTCCATTCTTTTTGTGATTAGGCACTATAAACACAATCCCATAATTAGGATACACGATTGGAAGCATTGGTTTGGCAAAAAAAGTTTGTCTTTCGACCATTTTCCTCGGAAACAAAGTTCATCCGTGGACAAACATGGCTTCTTATAATCTATTCTTCTTATGATTGGGCACTATAACCATATTCTCCTTATTGGCATACAAGGTTTTGATGCTTTGGTTTGGCAAGAAAAGCTTTTCGTTCCATTATTTTCTTTATAATTAAAGTTTGTCCGCCAAATAGGACAAACTTGGATTGTCGTAATAATCTTCATCCTTTAAGTGATTGGGCACTATAAATGCATTCTCCTCATTAGGATACAAGATATTTATGCTTTAGAATGGTAAGAAAATCTTTTCTTTCCACCGTTTTCCTTATAATTAGATTACCTCTGTCAAATGTGACAAACTTTGATGATTGTAACAACTTTAATTCTTTTTGTGATTCTGCATAATAAACACATTCTCCTCATTACGATACATTGTTTTGATGCTTTGGTTTGGCAAGAAAGCCTTTTCTTGCCACCTTTTTCCTTAGAATCAAAGTTCATCCATCAAATAGGTGAAACTTAGATTCTAATAATAATTTCCTTTCTTTTGGTAATTGGGCACTATAAACACATTCTCCTTATTAGGGTAAATTATTTTCATTCTTTGGTTTTGCTAGCAAAGGTTTTTCTCCTCTATTTCCCGTAGAATCAAAGTTCATCTGTAAAATGAGACAAACATGGATTCTCATAATAATCTCTATTCTTTTTATGATTAGGCGCTATAAACATATTCTCCTCATTGGGATACATAGTTTTGATGCTTTGGTTTGGTAAGAAAAGCTTTTCGTTCCATTGCTTTCCTTAGAATCAAAGTTCAATTGTCAAAAGGTATAAACATAGATTCTCGTAAAAATCTCCATTCTTTATATGATTGGGTGCTATAAATGCCTTTTCCTCATTAGGAAACATGATATTAATGCTTTGGTTTGGCAAGAAAAACTTTTCTTTTCATCATTTTCCTTAAAATCAATGTCCATCTACCAAATTGGACAAACATGGATTCTTGCAATAATCTCCATTCCTTTTGTGATTAGGCACTGTAAACACATTCCCTTCATTGAGATACTCGATATTAAAGCTTTGGTTTGGCAAGAAAAGCTTTTCTTTCCACCATTTTCCTTAGAACAAAAGTTCATTTGTCAAATGGAACAAACTTGGATTCTCATAATAATCTCTATCATTCTTATGATTGGGCACTATAAACACATTCTCCTCATTGGTATATGAGGTTTTAGTGCTTTGGTTTGGCAAAAAAAGCTTTTTTTCCACCATTTTCCTAAGAATCAAAGTTCATTTGTCAAATAGGATAAACTTGGATTCCCATAATAATTTCCATCCTTTAGGTGATTGGGCACTATAAACACATTCTCTTCATTGGGATACACGATATTGATACTTTGGATTGCTTAGAAAATATTTCTTTCACCATTTTTCTCAGAATCGATTACGTCTGTCATTTGTGATAAACTTGGATTATCGTAACAATCTCCATTCTTTTAGTGATTAGGGACAATAAACACATTCTCCTTATTAGGATACATGATATTGATGCTTTGGATTGGTAGGAAAACCTTTTCTTTCCACCTTTTGCCTTAGAATCAAAGTTCATCTGACCAATAGGTCAAAGTTAGATTCTTGTAATAATTTCCTATCTTTTGGTGATTGGGCACTATAAACACATTTTCCTTATTGGTGTAAATGATTTTGATTCTTTGGTTTTTCTAGAAAAGGTTTTTCTCCTTTATTTTTCATAGAATCATAGTTCATCTATAAAATGAGACAAACATGGATTCTTGTAATAATCTCTATTCTTTTTATGATTGGGTGCTATAAACGTATTCTTCTTATTGGGATACACAGTTTTGATGCTTTGATTTACTAAGAAAAGCTTTTTGTTCCAACATTTTCCTTAAAATCAAAGGTCATCCATCAAAAGGTATAAACACAGATTCTCATAAAACCTCCATTCTTTATGTGATTAGGTGCTATAAATACCTTCTCCTATTTGGGATACACGATATTAATGCTTTAGTTTGGCAAGAAAAACTTTTCTTTTCGCCATTTTCCTTAAAATTAATATTCATCTGTCAAATAGGACAAACATGGATTCTTGCAATAATCCCCATTCTTTTTGTGATTAGGCGCTATAAACACGTTTCCCTCATTGAGATACATGATATTAAAGCTTTGGTTTGGCAAGAAAAGCTTTTGTTTTCACTATTTTTCTTAGAACAAAAGTTCATCTATCAAATGAGACAAACTTGGATTCTCGTAATAATCTCTATCATTCTTATGATTGGGCACTACAAACACATTCTTGTCATTGGCATATGAGGTTTTAGTGCTTTGCTTTGGCAAAAAAAGTTTTTTTTCCACCATTTTCCTAAGAATCAAAGTTTATTTGTCAAATAGGACAAACTTGGATTGCCATAATAATTTCCATCCTTTAGGTGATTGGGCAGTATAAACACATTCTCCTCATTAGGATACACTATACTGATGCTTTGGATTGGTAAGAAAACCTTTTTTTTCCTACCATTTTTCTTAGAATCATATTACATCTAGCAAATGTGATAAACTTGGATTATCATAACAATCTCCATTCTTTTAATGATTGGGCACAACAAACACTTTCTCCTTACTATGATAAACGATATTGATGCTTTGGATTGGTAGGAAAACCTTTTTTTTCTGCCATTTTTCTTAAAATCAAATTATGTTTGTCAAATATGACAAACTTGGATTATCGTAACAATCTCCATTCTTTTAGTGATTGGGCACAATAAACATATTATCTTCTTTAGGATACATAATTTTGATGGATTGGTTTGGCAAGAAAAGCTTTTCATTCCATCATTTTCCTTAGAATCAAAGTTCATCCGTCAAATGAGACAGACTTAGATTCTTATAATAATTTCCTTTCTTTTGGTGATTAGGTGCTATAAACATATTCTTCCTATTCGGGTACATGGTTTTGATTCTTTGTTTTGGCTAGAAAAGCTTTATTTTCCTCTATTTCTGTGTAATCAAAGTTGATCTATAAAATGAGAGAAACATGGATTCTCATAATAATCTTTATTCTTTTTATGATTATATGCTATAAACACATTCTCCTCATTAGCATACATGGTTTTGGTGCTTTCGTTTGGCAAGAAAAGCTTTTTGTTCCACTATTTTTTTTAGAATCAACATGAATTCTAAACACATTAAAGAGTTCATCCACAAAAATGTATAAACATGGATTCTCATAATTATCTCTACTCTTTTTGCGATTGGGCACTATAAACAAATTCTCCTCATGTGGATGCATGATATTGAAGCTTTGGCTTACAGGAAAAGCTTTTCTTTCCACCATTTTCCTTAAAACCAAAGTTACCCCTTATATGGGACTAACTTGGATTCTCTTAATAATCTCCATCCTTTAGGTTATTGGGCATTATAGACACATTCTGCTCATTGGGATAGATGATATCGATGCTTTAGAATAGTAAGAAAACATTTTTTCCACCATTTTTCTTATAATCAGATTACATGTATAAAATGTGACGAACTTGGATCATCATAATAATCCCTATTCTTTTTGTGATTAGGCACTATAAACACATTCTGTTCATTGGCATACACGGTTTTGATGCATTAATTTAGCCAGAAAAGCTTTTCATTCCACTATTTCCTTAGAATCATAGTTTATTTGTTGAAAGGTACAAAGACAAATTCTCATAATAATCTCCATTCTTTTTGTTATTGGGAACTATAAACACATTTTTCTCATTGGGATACATGATATTGATGCTTTGGTTTGATAAGAAAAACTTTTCTTTCAACCATTTTTTATGGAATGAAAGTTCATCTGTCAGATGGGACAACCTTGGATTCTCATAATAATCTCTATCTTTTAGGTGATTAGGCACTATAAACACATTTTTCCCATTGGGATGAATGATATTTGAGCTTTGGCTAGCTGGAAAAGCTTTTCTTTCCACCATTTTCATTAGAACCAAAGTTTATCCATCAAATGGGACAAACTTAGATTTTCTTAATAATCTCCATCCTTTGGGTTATTGGCCACTATAAACACATTCTTCTCATTGGGATACACGATATTGATGCTTTGAAATGGTAAGAAAATTTTTTCTTTCCGTCATTTTCCTCAAAATCATATTATTTTTGTCAAATGTGACAAACTTGAATTATCGTAACGAACTCCATTCTTTTTGTGATTGGGCACAATAAACACATTCTTCTCATTGGCATACATGGTTTTGATGCTTTATTTTGGTGAGAAAAGCTTTTCATTCTACTATTTTCCTTGGAGACAAATTTCACCTGCCAAAAGGTAATCTCTTTTATTTTCTAGATTGGTGCTATGCATACGTTATTCTCATTGGGATACATGATATTGATGCTTTGGTTTGGGAAGAAAAAACTTTTCTTTCCACCATTTTCCTTAATCAATATTCGTCTGTCAAATGGGTCAAACATGGATTCGTGTAATAATCTCCGTTCTTTTTGCAATTAGGTGCTATAAACACATTCCCCTCATTAGGATACATGATGTTGAAGCTTTAGTTTGGTAAGAAAAGCTTTTCTTTCCACCATTTTCCTTAGAACCAAAGTTCATCTGTCAAATAGGTCAAACTTGGATTCTCATAATTATCTTTATTATTCTTATGGTTAGGCACTATAAACACATTCTTTTCATTGGCATACAAGGTTTTGATGCTTTGTTTTGGCAAGAAAAGCTTTTCGATCCACCATTTTCCTTAGAATCAAAGTTTGTCCATCAAATGGAAAAACTTGGATTCTCATAATAATCTCCATCCTTTAGGTGATTAGGTAGTATAAACCCACTCTCCTCATTTGGATACACGGTATCGATGCCTTGGAATGGTAGGAAAACCTTTTTCTTCCACCATATTCCTCAGAATCATATTACATCTATCAATTATGATGAACTTGGATTATCCTAGAATCTCTATACTTTTTGTGATTAGACACCATAAACACATTATCCTCATTGGGATACAAAATTTTGAGGCTATGGTTTGGTAGGAAAAACTTTTCATTCCATAATTTGCTTAGAATCAAAGTTCATCTATCAAAAGGAATAAATATAGATTCCTATAATAATCTCTATTCCTTTAGCGATTAGGAACTATAAACACATTCTCTTTATTGGGATGCATGAAGTTGAAGCTTTGGTTTAGCAAGAAAAGCTTTTCTTTCCAACATTTTCTATAGAACCAAGTTCATCTATCAAATAGGATAAACTTGGATTCTCGTAATAATCTCTATCATTGTTATGATTGGGCACTATAAACACATTTTCCTCATTGGCAAATAGGGTTTTGATGCTTTGGTTTAGCAAGAAAATCTTTTTGTTCTACCATTTTCCTTAGAATCAAAGTTAATCCGTCAAATGGGACAAATTTGGATTCTCATAATAATCTCCATCCTTTAGGTGATTGGGTACCATAACCCACTCTCTTCATTAGGATATACGATATTGATGCTTTGGAATTGTAAGAAAACCTTTTTTCCACTATTTTCCTCAAAATTAGATTCCATCTGTCAATTGTGACAAACTTGGATTATCCTAACAATCATTATTCTTTCTATGATTAGACACTATGAACACATTCTCTTCATTGGGATACACAATTTTAAGGCTTTGGTTTGGTAAGAAAAACTTTTCTTTCCATCATTTTTCTCAGAATCAATGTCCGTCTGTCAAATAGGTCAAACATGGATTCATGCAATAATCTCTAATTTTTTTGTGATTAGGCGTTATAAACATATTTTTCTCATTGGGATACATGATATTGAAGCTTTGGTTTGCAGGAAAAGCTTTTCTTTCCACCATTTTCACTAAAATCAAAGCTTATCTGTCAAATGGGATAAACTTAGATTCTCATAATAATTTCCATCCTTTGGGTTATTAGGCACTATAAACTCATTATTCTCATTGAGATACACGATATTGGTGCTTTGGAATGGTAAGAAAATCTTTTCTTTCCATCATTTTCCTTAAAATCAGATTATGTTTGTCAAATGCAACAAACTTGGATTATTGAAACAAAGTCCATTCTTTTTGTGATTGGGTATAATAAACACATTCTCCTCATTGGGATATACAGTTTTGATGATTTAGTTTAGCGAGAAAAGATTTTTGTTCCAACATTTTCCTTGGAATCAAAGTTTATATGTCAAAAGGTATAAACATCGATTCTCGTAAAAGTCTTTACTCTTTTCTAGATTAGGTGCTATAAAAATCTATATTCTTATGAAAAGATATTGACGCTTTAGTTTTGGCAAGGACAACTTTCCTTTCCACTATTTTCCTAAAAATCAATATCGGTCTGTCAAATGGGTCAAACATGGATTCATGCAATAATCTCTATTCTTTTTGCGATTAGGTGCTATAAACACATTGCTCTCATTAGGATACACGATATTGATGCTTTGTTTTAGTAAGAAAAGCTTTTCTTTTCACCATTTTCTTTAGTACCAAAGCTCATCTGTCAAATGGGATAAACTTGGATCCCTATAATAATCTATATTTTTCTTATGATTGGGCAGTATAAACATATTCTCTTCATTGGTATATAAGGTTTTGATGCTTTGGTTTAGCAAGAAAAGCTTTTTGTTCCATTATTTTCCTTAGAATTAAAGTTCATCTGTCAAATGGGACAAAGCTAGATTCTTACAATAATCTCCATCCTTTAGGTCATTGGTCACTATAATCATATTCTCCTAATTGGGATACACGATATTAATGCTTTGGAATAGTAAGAAAACCTTTTTCTTTCTATAATTTCTCTCAAAATTAGATTACATCTATCAAATGTGACAATCTTGGATTATCATAATAATCTCCATTCTTTTAGTGATTAGGCACAATAAACACATTCTGCTCATTGGGATACATGATAGTGAAGCTTTGGTTTGGCAAGGAAAGCTTTTTTTTCTACCATTTTCCTTAGAACTAAAGTTCATCTGTTAAATCGGGCAAACTTGGATTCCCATAATAATCTCTCTTATTCTTCTGATTGGGCACTGTTAAACATTTCTTTATTTATATACAAGGTTTTGATGCTTTGGTTTGGTAGGAAAAGCCTTTTATTCCACCATTTTCCTTCAAATCAAAGTTCGCTTGTCAAATAGGACAAACTTGGATTCTTATAATAATCCCAATCCTTTAGGTGATTGGGCACTATAAACCCATTCTCCTCATTAGGATAACACGATATTGATGCTTTGGAATAGTAAGAAAACCTTTTCTTTCCACCATTTTCCTTAGAATCAGATTATGTTTATCAATTGTGATAGACTTAGGTTATCCTAACAATCTGTATTCTTTTTGTGATTAGGCACTCTAAACACATTCTTCTCATTAGGATACACAGTTTTGATGCTTTGGTTTGGTAAGAAAAGCTTTTTATTCCATCATTTTTCTTAGAATCAAAGATCATTCCTCAAAAAAGTATAAACATGGATTCTTTTAAAAGTCTCCATTTTTTTGAGATTGGGTGCTACAAATACCTTCTCCTTATTGGGATGCACAATATTGATGCCTTGGTTTTGCAAGAAAAACTTTTTTTCTATCATTTTCCTTAGAATCAACGTATGTCTGTCAAACGGGACAAACATGGATTCATGCAATAATCTCCATTCCTTTTTACAATTAGGAGCTATAAACACATTCTCTTTATTGGAATACATGATATTAAAGCTTTGGCTTGCAGGAAAAGCTTTTCTTTCCACCATTTTCCTTAGAACCAAAGTTTATCCGTGAAATGGTAGAAACTTGGATTCTCATAATAATCTCTATTATTCTTATGATTAGGCACTATAAATATATTCTTCTTATTGGCATAGAAGGTTTTGATGCTTAAGTTTAGCAAGAAAAGCTTTTCGTTTCACCAATTTCCTTTTAATCAAAGCTTATCCATCAAAAGGTGTAAGCATCGATTCTCGTAAAAATCTCCATTCTTTTTTAGATTGGCTGCTATAAATACCTTCTCTTTATTAGGATACACGATATTGATGTTTCGGTTTGGCAAAAAAAACTTTTCTTTCCACCATTTTCCTTAGAATTAATATCCATCTATCAAAAGGGACAAACATGGTTCATGCAGTAATCTCCATTCTTTTTGCAATTAGGTGCTATAATTACGTTCTCCTCATTGGGATACATGATATTGAAGCTTTGGCTTGCAGTAAAAGCTTTTTTTTTTCACCATTTTTCTTAGAACCAAAGTTAATCCATCAAATAAGACAAACTTGGATTCTTATAATAATCATTATTATTCTTATGATTGGGCACTGTAAACACATTTTCCTCATTGGCATACAAGGTTTTGATGCTTTGGCATGGCAAGAAAAGCTTTTCGTTCTACCAATTTCCTTGGAATCAAGGTTCATCTGTCAGAAGGTGTAAACACCAATTCTCATAAAAATCTCCATTCGTTTTGACATTTGGTGTTAGAAATAACTTTTCCTCATTGGGATACATGGTATTGATGCTTTAGTTTGGCAAGATAAACTTTTCCTCCCACAATTTTCCTTAGAATCAATATCCATCTATCAAATGGGATAAACATGGATTGGTGCAATAATCTCCATACTTTTCACAATTAGGCATTATAAACACATTTCCCTCGTTAGGATACACATTATTGATGCTTTGGTTTGGCAAGAAAAGCTTTTCTTTCCATTGTCTTCCTCAGAACCAAAGTTTATCCGTCAAATGGGACAAACTTGGATTCTCGTAATAATCTCTATCCTTTAGGTGATTTGACACTATAAACCCATTCTCCTCATTAGGATACACGATATTGATGCTTTGGCATGGTAAGAAAACCTTTTCTTTCCACTATTTTCCTTAAAATCAGATTACATCTGTCAATTGTGACAAAATTAGATTATCCTAACAATCTTTATTCTTTTTATGATTAGACACTATAAACACATTCTCCTAATATGGATACATAGTTTTAATGCTTTGGTTTAGTAGGAAAAGCTTTTTGTTCCACCAGTTTGCTTAGAATCAAAGTTCATCTATTAGAAGGTATAAATACAGATTCTCTTAATAATCTTCATTCTTTTTGCTACTAGGCACTATAAGCACATTCCCCTCATTGTGATATGTGATATTGAAGCTTTAGTTTGGCAAGAAAAAGCTTTCTTTCAACCATTTTCCATAGAATGGAAGTTTTTATGTCAAATAGGATAACTTGGATTCTCATAATAATCTCCATCCTTTAGGTGATTGGACACTGTAAACACATTTTCCTCATTGGAATACACGACATTGAAGCTCTAGAATGGTAAGAAAATATTTTTTTTCACCAATTTCCTTAGAATTAGATTATGTCTGCCAAATATGACAAACTGGGGTTATCGTAACAACCTCTATTCTTTTTGTGATTAGGCATAATAAATATATTCTCCTTATTGGGATATACAATTTTGATGCTTTGGTTTGGCAGGAAAAGCTTTTCGTCCTACCATTTTCCTTAGAATCAAAGCTCATCCATCGAAAGGTGTAAGCATAAATTCTCATAAAAACTTCATTCATTTTGAGATTGGATGTTATAAATACCTTTTCCTTATCCGGATACACGATATTAATGCTTTGGTTTGGGAAGAAAAAAATTTTCATTCCACCATTTCCCTTAGAATCACTATTCATCTATCAAATGGGAGAAATATGGATTCATGCAATAATCTCCATTCCTTTTGTGATTAGGCACTTCAAACACATTTCCTCTTTTGGATACATGATATTGATGATTTGGTTTGGCAAGAAAAGCTTTCTTGCCACCATTTTCTGTAGAACCAAAGTTCATCCATCAAATAGGTCACTTATTGTTATGATTGGGCACTATAGACAATCTTCTTATTTGCATACAAGGTTTTGATGCTTTGGTTTAGTAAGAAAAGCTTTTTGTTCGACCATTTTCCTTAAAATCAATGTTCGTCTGTCAAATGGGATAAACATGGATTCTCATAAAAATCTCTATCCTTTAGGTGATTGGGCACTATATTGGTGATTTGGAATAGTAAGAAAACCTTTTATTTTCATCATTTTCCTTAGAATCAAATTACATCTATCAATTGTAACAAACATGGATTATTTTAACAATCTCTATTCTTTTTGTGGTTAGGCACTATAAACACATTCTCCCCACTGGGATACATAGTTTTGATGCTTTGGTTTGTAGGAAAAGCATTTCTTTCCACCATTTTCCTTAAAACCAAAGTTTATTCATCAAATAGGACAAACTTGGATTCTCGTAATAATCTCCATCCTTTAGATGATTAGGCAGTATAAAGCCATTATCCTCATTGAAATAAATGATATTGATGCTTTGGAATGGTATATTCCTCAAAATCAGATTACGTCTGTCAATTACGACAAACTTGGATTATCCTAACAATCTCTATTCTTTTTGTGATTAGGCACTATAAACACATTCTTTAGCTTAGGATACATAGTTTTGATGCTTTTGTTTGGGAGGAACAGCATTTCATTCCATAATTTTGCTTAGAATCAAAGTTTATCTGTCAAAAGGAATAAATACGGATTCTCATAATAATCTCTATTTTTTTGCGATTAGGCACTATAAGCATATTCCCCTTATTGGGATACGCCATATTGAAGCTTTAGTTTGGCAAGAAAAACTTTTCCCTCAACCATTTTTTGTAGAATAAAAGTTTAACCATCAAATAGGACAACTTGGATTCTCATAATACTCTCAATCCTTCAAGTGATTGGGCATTATAAAGACTCGTCATTGTGATACATGATATTGAAGCTTTAGAATGGTAAGAAAATCTTTTCTTTCCACTATTTTCCTTAGAATTAGATTACATCTACCAAATGTGACAAACTCGAATCATCATAACAACCTCTATTCTTTTTGTGATTGGGTACAATAAACACTTTTTCCTTATTGGGATACATAGATTTGATGCTTTGGTTTAGTAAGAAAAGCTTTTCATTCCACCGTTTGTTGTAGAATAAAGTTCATCCGTCAAAAGGTATAAACATGAATTCTCATAAAAATCTTTATTCTTTTTGACATTAAGTGCTATAAATACCTTCTCTTCATTGGGATACACAATATTGATACTTGGGTTTGCCAAGAAAAACTTTTCTTCCCACTACTTTCCTTAGAATTAGTGTTCGTCTGTCAAACAAGACAAACATGGATTCATGCAGTAATCTCCATTCTTTTTGTGATTAGGCACTATAAACATATTCTCTTTTTCGGGATACACGAAATTGAAGCTTTGGCTTAGGAAGAAACGCATTTTTTCTACAATTTTCCTTAGAACCAAAGTTCATTCGTCAAATGGGACAAACTTAGATTCTTATAAAGATCTCTTTTACTCTTACGATTGGGCACTATAAACACCATCTCCTTATTTGGATACAAGGTTTTGATGCTTTGGTTTGGCAAGAAAAGTGTTTTGTTCCACCATTTTCTTTAGAATCAAAGTTCATCTGTCAAATAGGATAAACTTGGATTCTAGTACTAATCTCCAACCTTTAGGTGATTGGGCACTCGAAATTCATTCTCCTCATTTAGACACACGATATTATGATTTAGACTAGTAAAAAAATCTTTTCTTTCCACCATTTTCCTTAGAATCAGATTACGTTATCAATTATAACAAGCATGGATTATCCTAACAATCTCTATTCTTTTTTGTGATTAGGCACTATAAACATATTCTCCTCATTGGGATACAAAGTTTTGATGCTTTGGTTTGCAAGAAAAGCTTTTCTTTCTATCATTCTCCTTAGAACCAAAGTTTATCCATCAAATGGGACAAACTTGGATTCTCGTAAAAATCTTCATCTTTTAGTTGATTGGGCAGTAGAAACTTAATCTCCTCATTGGGATACACGATATTGATGCTTTTGAATGGTGAGAAAACCTTTTCTTTCCACTACATTCCTCAGAATCAGATTACATCTGTCAATTATGACAAACTTGGATTACCCAGACAATCTTTATTCTTTTTGTGATTGGCACTATAAACACATTCTTCTTATTAGGATACATAGTTTTGATGCTTTGGTTTGGCAGAAAAAGCATTCCGTTCCACCATTTTTGTTAGAATCAACACAAATTCTAAACACATTGAAGAGTTTATCCATCAAAATGTAAGAAGACGGATTCTCGTAATTATCTCCACTCTTTCTATGATTGGGCACTACAAACAAATTCTCCATTCTTTTTTCGATTAAGTGCTATAAACACATTCTCTTTATTGGGAGACTTGATATTGAAGCTTTAGTTTGGTAAGAAAAGCTTTTTTTCTAGCATTTTTCGTGGAACTAAAGTTCATCCATCAAATGGGGCAAACTTTGATTCTCACAATAATCTCTCTTATTCTTATGATTGGGCACTATAAGCACATTCTTCTTATTTGCATACAAGGTTTTAATGCTTTAGTTTGGTCAGAAAAGCTTTTTGTTCGACCATTTTCTTTAGAATCAAAGTTGGTCTGTCAAATGGGATAAACATGGATTCTCAGAATAATCTCCATCTTTTAGGTGATTGGGCACCATAAACCCATTCTCCTCATTGGGACACATAATATTGGTGATTTGGAATAGTAAGAAAACTTTTTCTTTCCACCATTTTCCTTATAATCAGATTGTGTCTATTAATTGTAACAAACATGGATTATTCTTGCAATCTCTATTATTTTTGTAATTAGTCACTATAAACACGTTCTCCTTATTGGGATACACAATATTGATGCTTTGGTTTGCAAGAAAACCTTATCTTTCCACTATTTTCCTTAGAACCAAAATTTATCCATCAAATAGGACAAACTTGTATTCTCATAATAATCTCGATCCATTAGTTAATTGGGCAGTATAAACACATTTTCTATATTGGGATACACAATATTGATGCTTTGGAATGGTAAGAAAAACTTTTGTTCCATCATATTCCTCAGAATTAGAATACATCTGTCAATTGTGACAAACTTGGATTATCCTAACAATATCTATTTTTTTTGTGATTAGGCACTATAAACACATTCTCCTCATTGGGATACATAGTTTTGATGCTTTGGTTTGGCAAGAACAACTTTTCGTTCCATAATTTTGTTTAGACTCAAAGTTTATCTGTCAAACGGTATAAATAAAGATTCTCATAATAATCTTTATTTTTTTTGCGATTAGGCGCTATAAAAAAATTTCCCTCATTGGGATACATGATATTGAAGCTTTGGTTTAGTAAGAAAAACTTTTCTTTCAATCATTTTTTGTAGAATGAAAGTTCATTCATAAAATCAGACAAACTTGGGTTCTCGTAATAATCTCAATCCTTTAGGTGATTGGGCACTATAAAGACATTCTCCTTATTGGGATACAAGATTTTGAAGCTTTAGAATAGTAAGGAATCTTTTCTTTCCACCATTTTCCTCAGAGTCAGATTACGTCTGCCAAATGTGATAAACTCGGATTATCGTAACAACCCCTATTCCTTTTGTGATTGGGTACAATAAACACATTTTCCTCTTTAGGATGCATGGATTTGATGCTTTGGTTTGGTAAGAAAAGCTTTTCATTTCATCGTTTTCCTTTGAATAAAGTTCATCGGTCAAAAGGTATAAACACGGATTCTCAGAAAAATCTTCATTCTTTTTTAGATTAGGTGCTATAAATACCTTCTCCTCATCAGGATACACAATATTGATGCTTTGGTTTGCCAAGAAAAACTTTTCTTTCCACCATTTTCCTTAGAATCAATGTCCGTCTATCAAGCACAACAAACATGGATTCATGCAGTAATCTCCATTCTTTTTGCGATTAGGCGCTATAAACACATTCCTTTCTTTGCGATACACGATATTGAAGCTTTGGTTTGGCAAGAAAAGCTTTTTTCTACCATTTTCATTAGAACCAAATTTCATCCTTCAAACGGGACAAACTTGGATACTCATAATAATCTCTCTCATTCTTATGATTGGGCACTATAAACACAATCTCCTTTTTTGCATACAAGGTTTTGATGCTTTGGTTTGGCAAGAAAAGCTTTTTGTTCCACTATTTTCCTTACAATCAAAGTTCATCCATGAAATGGGAGAAACTTGGATTCTCATAATAATCTCGAACCTTTAGGTGATTGGGCACTATAAACCCATTCTTTTCATTGGGACACACAATATTGATGATTTGGAACAGTAAGAAAACTTTTCTTTCCACTATTTTTCTTAGAATCAGATTACGTCTATCAATTGTAATAGACATGGATTATCATAACAATCTTTATTCTTTTTGTAATTAGGCACTATAAACACATGCTCCTCATTAAGACACATAGTTTTAGTGCTTTGGTTTGCACGAAAAGCTTTACTTTCCACCATTTTCCTAAGAACTAAAGTTTATTTTTCAAATGAGAAAAACTTGGATTCTCATAATAATATTCATCCTTTCGGTGATTGGGCAGTAGAAACCCATCTTCTCATTGGGATACACGATATTGATGCTTTGGAATGGTAAGAAAATCTTTTCTTTCCACCATATTCCTAAGAATCAGATTACATCTATGAATTATGAAAAACTTGGATTATCCTAATAATCTCTATTCTTTTTGTGATTAGGCACTATAAACATAATCTCCTTATTGGGATACATAGTTTGGATGCTTTGATTTGGCAGGAATAGCTTTTCATGCCATAATTTTACTTAGAATCAGAGTTCATCTATCAAAAGGTATAAATATGGATTCTCATAATAATCTCTATTCTTTTTGCGATTAAATGCTATAAACACATTCCTCTCATTAGGATACATGATATTGAAGCTTTGGTTTGGCAAGAAAAACTTTTCTTTCAACCATTTTTTATAGAATGAAAGTTAGTCCATCAAATGGGACAAACTTGGATTCTTATAATAATCTCAATCCTTTAAGTGATTAGGCATTATAAAGACATCCTCCTTATTGGGATACACGATATTGAAGCTTTAGAATGGTAAGAAAATCTTTTCTTTCCACCATTTTCCTCATAATCAAATTATGTCTGCCAAATGTGATAAACTCGGATTATCATAACAATCTCCATTCTTTTTGTGATTAAGTGCTATGAAGACATTTCCTTCTTTGGGATACATGATATTGATGCTTTGGTTTGGCAAGAAAAGCTTTTGTTCCACCATTTTCCTCAAAATCAAAATACATCCGTCAAATGGGACAAACATAGATTCTCATAATAATCTCCTTTCCACTGGTGATTGGGCACTATAAACACATTCTCCTTATTAGGGTACATGGTTTTAACTCTTTGGTTTGGCTAGAAAAGCTTTTTTCCACCATTTTGCATAGAATCGAGGTTGGTCTATAAAATGAGACAAACATGGATTCTTGTAATAATTTTTATTCTATTTATGACTGAATGCTATAAACGCATTCTTCTCATTGGCATACACAGTTTTAATGCTTTGGTTTGGCAAGAAAAGCCTTTTGTTTTGCCATTTTTGTTAGAATCAATACAAATTCTAAACACATTAAAGAGTTCATCCATCAAAATGTAAAAACACAGATTCTCGTCATTATCTCCATTCTTCTTATGATTGGACACTACAAAAATATTCTCCATTCTTTTTGTGATTCGGCGCTATAAACACATTCCAATCATTGTGAAGCTTTCGTTTGGCAAGAAAAGCTTTTTTCTTCTACCATTTTCTTTAGAACCAAAGTTCGTATGTCAAATAGGATAAACTTGGATTCTCATAATAATCTTTCTTATTCTTATGATTGGGCACTATGAACACGTTCTACTTATTTGCATACAATGTTTTGATGCTTTGGTTTGGCAAGAAAAGCTTTTTGTTCCACCATTTTCCTTAGAATCAAAGTTCATCAGTCAGATGGGACAAACTTGGATTCTTATAATAATCTCCATCCTTTAGGTGAGTGGCACTATAAACCCATTCTTCTTATTGTGACACACAATATTGATGCTTTGGAATACTAGGAAAACCTTTTCTTTCCACCATTTTCCTTAGAATCAGATGATGTCTATCAATTGTGACAAACTTGGATTATCTTAACAATCTCTATTTTTTTTTTGTGATTAGGCATTATAAACACAGCCTCTTCATTAGGATACACTATTTTGATGCTTTGGTTTGGCGGGAAAAGCTTTTCATTCTATCATTTTGCATAGAATCAAAGTTCATCCATCAAAAAGTATAAAAATAGATTCTCATAAAAATATTCGTTCTTTTTAAGATTGGGAGCTATGAATCCCTTGTCCTAATTCGGATACAAAATATTGATCCATTGGTTAGGCAAGAAAAACTTTTTTTCACCATTTTCCTTAGAATCAATGTCCACCTGTCAAACAAGACAAACATCGATTCGTGCAATAATCTCCGTTCTTTATGCGATTAGGCGCTATAAACACATTCCCTTCTTTGGGATACACCATATTGAAGCTTTGGTTTAGGAAGAAAAGCTTTTCTTTTCACCATTTTTCTTAGAACCAAAGTTCATTGGTCAAGTGGTACAAACTTGGATTTTCAAAATAATCTCTCTTATTATTATGATTAGGGACTATAAGCACATTCTCCTTATTTGCATACAAGGTTTTGATGCTTTGGTTTGGCAAAAAAAGCTTTTCGTTCCACCATTTTCCTCAGAATCAAAGTTCATCCATCAAATGGGATAAACTTAGATTCTCATAATATTCTTCTTTCCTTTGGTGATTGGGTATTATAAGCACATTCTCCTTATTACGATACATGGTTTGATTCTTTGGTTTGGCTAGAAAAGCTTTTTTTTCCAACATTTTCCATAGAATCGAGGTTGGTTTGTAAAATGGGACAAACATGGATTCTCATAATAATCTCTAGTCTTTTTATGATTGAGTGCTATAAACACATTCTTCTCATTGGCGTACATGATTTTGATGCTTTGGTTTGGCAAGAAAAGCTTTTTGTTTCACCATTTTTGTTAGAGTCAACATAAATTCTAAACATATTGAAGAGTTCATCCATCAAAATGTAAAAACATGAATTCTTGTAATTACCTCTATTCTTCATATGATTGGACATTATAAAAAAATTCTCCACTCTTTTTGTGATTAGGCGCCATAAACACATTCCCCTCATTGGGGCACACGATATTGAAGCTTTAGTTTGGCGAGAAAAGCTTTCTTCTTCCACCATTTTCCTTATAACTAAAGTTCATCTGTCATGTGGGATAAAATTGGATTCTCATAATAATCTCTCTTATTCTTATGATTGCATAATATAAACGCATTCTCTTTATTTGCATACTAGGTTTTGATGCTTTGGTTTTGCAAGAATAGCTTTTTGTTCCACCATTTTCCTTAGAATCAAAATGCATTTGTCAAATGAGACAAACTTGAATTCTCATAATAATCTCCATTCTTTAGGTGATTGGGCACTATAAACCCATTCTCCTCATTAGGACACACGATATTGATGCCTTGGAATACTAAGAAAACCTTTCATTTCCACCATTTTCCTTAGAATCAGATTACGTCTATCAATTATGACAAACTTGGATTATCCTAACAATCTTTATTCTTTTTGTGATTAGGCACTATAAACACATTCTCCTTATTGGATCACAATTTTGATGCTTTGGTTTGGCGAGAAAAGCTTTTCGTTTCATCATTTTGCATAGAATCAAAGTTCATCCATCAAAAGGTAAAAACATGATATCAATTGTGATACCGTATAAAAAACCTTTTCTTTCCACATTTTTCTTAGAATCAAATTACATCTATCAATTGTGACAAACAATCTCTATATTTTTGTGATTAGACATTATAAACACATTCTACTCATTTGGTTACATAGTTTTGATGCTTTGGTTTGGCTGGAAAAGCTTTTCCTTCCATTATTTTGCTTAGAATCAAAGTTCATCCAACAAAAGGTATAAACACTAATTCTTGTGAAAATCTAAATTTTTTTGAGATTGGGTGCTATAAATACCTCTCCTCATTGGGATACACAATATTGATGCTTTGGTTTGGCAAAAAAAACTTTTATTTCCACCATTTTCCTTAGAATCAATGTCCGTTAATCAAATGGGACAAACAAGGATTCACATAATAATCTCCATTCTTTTTGCAAGTAGGCACTATAAACACATTTTCCTTATTGGGATACATGGTATTGAAGCTTTGGTTTGCAGCAAAAGCATTTCTTTGCACCATTTTCCTTAAAATCAAAATGTATATGCCAAATTGGACAAACTTGGATTGCCATAATAATCTCCATCTTTTAGGTGGTTGGGCACTATAAACCCATTTTCCTTATTGGGGTACACAATATTGATGCTTTGGAATCGTAAGAAAACCTTTTTTTTCCACCATATTCCTCAGAATCAGATTACACCTGTCAATTGTGACAAACTTGGATTATCCTAACAATCTCTATTCTTTTCATGATTATGCACGATCAACATATTTTCCTTATTGGGATACATAGTTTTGATGCTTTGGCTTGGTAGGAAAAGCTTTTCATTCCATAATTTTTCTTAGAATTAAATTTTATCTGTCAAAAGATATAAATATAGATTCTCATAATAATCTCCATTCTTTTTGCAATTAGGTGCTATAAACACATTCCTCTCTTTGGGATACGTGATGTTGAAGCTTTGGTTTGGCAAAAAAAACTTTTTTTTCAATAATTTTTTGTAGAATGGAAGTTCATCCATTACATGGGACAAACTTGGATTCTTATAATAATCTCAATCCTTTAGGTGATTGGGCACTATAAAGACATTCTCCTCATTAGGATGTATGATATTGAAGCTTTAGAATGGTAAGAAAATCTTTTCTTTCCAGCATTATCCTCAGAACTAAAGTTTGTCTGCCAAATGAGACAAACTTGGATTCTCATAATAATCTCCATTCTCTTTATGATTAGGCACTATAAACACATTCTGCTCATTGGCATACATGGTTTTGATGCTTTGGTTTACCAAGAAAAGCTTTTAGTTCCACCATTGTCCAAAGATCAAAGTTTGTACATCAAATGCGATAAACATGGATTCTTATAGTAATCTCCATCCTTTTATTATTGGGCACTATAAACACATTCTTCTTATTGGGATAAATAATATCAATGCTTAGGAATGGTAAGAAAACCTTTTCTTTCAACCATTTTCCTCAAAATTAGATTACATCTGTGAAATGTAGCAAATTAGGATTCCAGTATTAATCTCCATTCCTTAGGTGATTCGGCACTATAAGCACATTCCCTTCATTAGGATACACGCTATTAGAGCTTTTGCTTGGCAAGAAAAGCTTTTCTTTCCACCATTTCCCTAATAACCAAAGTTTATCTGTCAAATGAAACAAACTTGGATTCTCATTATAATCTTTATTCTTTTTATGATTGGGCACCATAAACATGTTCTCCTAATTAGCATACACGGTTTTGATGCTTTGATTTGGTAGGAAAAGCTTTTTGTTCCACCATTTTCCTTAGAATCAAAGTTCATCCATCAAATTAGACAAACTTGGAACCTCATAATAATCTCCATACTTTAGGTTTTGGGCACTCTAAACACATTCTCCTCATTGGCATGCGTGATATCGAGGCTTTGGAAGGGTAAGAAAACCTTTATTTTCCACCATTTTCGTCAAAATCAAATTACATTTTTCAAATGTAACAAACTTGGATTCTTATAATAACCTACATTCTTTTTGTGATTAAACACTATAAACACATTCTCCTCATTAGGATACGTAGTTTGGATGCTTTGATTTAGCAAGAAAAGCATTTCATTCCACTATTTTCCTTAGAATCAAAGTTCCTCCATCAAAATGTATAAACACAGATTCTTGAAATAATCTTCATTTTTTTTGTGATTGGGCACTATAAACACATGGTTCTCATTCGAATACATCATATTTATGCCTTGGATTGGTATGAAAAACTTTTCTTTTCACCATTTTCCTTGAATCAATGTCCATCAGTCAAATAGGACAAACTTGGATTCTTGCAATATTCTCTGTTCTTTTTATGATTGGGCACACAAACACAATCCCCTCATAGGGATACACGATATTCAAGCTTTAGTTTAGCAAAAAAAATTTTTTCCCACCATTTTTCTTAGAACTAAAGTCCATCCTTTAAATAGGAAAAACTTGGATTCCCATAATAATCTTTATTCTTTTTATGATAGGCACTATAAAGACATTCTCCTCATTGGCATACATGGTTTTGATGATTTTGTTTAGCAAGAAAAGCTTTTCGTTTCACTATTTTCCTTAGAATCAATGTTCGTCTGTTAAATGGGATAAACTTGGATTCGTGCAATAATCACCCTTCTTTTTGCAGCTGGGTACTATAAACACATTCTCTTTAGTGAGATACATGATACTGAAGCTTTGGCTTAGTAAGAAAAGCTTTTTTTTCTGCCATTTCATTAGAACCAAAGTTCATCCATCAAATGGCACAAATGTGGATTCTTATAATAATCTTGATTCTTTTTTTAATTGGGCACTATAAACACATTGCCCTTATTGGGATACATGTTAATGATGGTTTAGAATAGGAAGAAAAACTTTTCTTTCCACCATTTTCCTTAGAATCAGGTTACATTTGTCACATTTGGAAAACTTGGATTCTCATAATAATCTCCATTATTTTTGTGATTGGGCACTGTAGACATATTCCCCTTACTTGGATACACGAAATCGATGGTTTGGAATGATAAGAAAACCTTTCTTTTCACCATTTTCCTTAGAATCAGATTACGTCCTTCACATGTGACAAACTTAGTTTCTTATAACAATCTCCATTCTTTTTGTGATTGGGTACTATAAACACATTCCCCTCATTGGGATACATGATATTGAAGCTTTGGCTTGGCAAGAAAAGCTTTTCTTTTCGCCATTTTCATAACCAAAGTTCATCTATCAAATATGACAAACTTGGATTCTCATAATAATCTCCATTCATTTTATTATTGGGCACTCTGAACACATTCCCCTCTTTGAGATACATGATATTAAAGCTTTGGTTTAAAAAAAAGCCTTTCTTTGAGCCATTTCCCATAGAACTAAAGTTCATCCATTAAATTGGACAAACCTGGGTTCTTATAATAATCATTATTGCTTTTTTGACTGGCACTACAAACACATTCCCCTCATTAGGATACATGATATTGATTCTTTAGTTTGGCAAGAAAAGCTTTATTTCCACCATTTTCCTTAGAATCAATGTCCATTCATCAAATAGGACAATCTTGGATTCGTGCAATAATCGCCACTCTTTTTACGACTTGGTACTATAAACATATTCCTCTCGTTGGGATACATGATATTGATGCTTTGGCTTAGCAAGAAAAGCTTTTCTTTTTGCCATTTTTATTAGAACCAAAGTTCATCCACCAAATAGGATAAACATGGATTCTCATAATAATCTCGATTTTTTTTGATTGGGCACTATAAACACATTCCCCTTATTGGGATACCCGATATCGATGGTTTAAAGTAGGAAGAAAAACTTTTTTTCCACCATTTTCCTTAGAATCAGATTACATTTGTCAAATTTGACAAACTTGGCTTCTCATAATAATCTTTATTATTTTTGTGATGAGCCATTGTAAACACATTCCCCTTACTTGGATACCTGAAATCGATGGTTTGGAATGGTAGGAAAACCTTTTCTTTCCACCATTTTCCTTAGAATTAGATTGTGTCTATCAAATGTGACAAACTTAGATTCTCATAATAATCTCCATTCTTTTTGTGATTGAGCACTAAAAACACATTCACCTTACTGGGATACACGATATCGATGGTCTGGAATGGTAAGAAAACCTTTTCTTTCCACCATTTTCCTTAGAATTAGGTTACGTCTGTCAAATGTGACAAACTCGGATTCTTATCATAATCTCCATTCTTTTTGTGATTAGACACTATAAACACATTCTCCTCTTTGAGATACATGATAATAAAGCTTTGGTTTGAAATGAAAAGACTTTCTTTGAACAATATTCCATAAAATTAAAGTCCATCCATCAAATGGGACAAGGTTCGATTCTCGTGATAGTCTCCATTCTTTTTATGATTGGGCATTATTATAAACACATTCTCCTCATAAGGATACATGATATTTTTTCTTTGGTTTGGCAAAAAAAATTTTTCTTTCCACCATTTTCCTTAGAATCAACGTCCATCCATCAAATGGGACAAACTTTGATTCGTGCAATAATCACCATTCTTTTTGTGGCTGGGTACTATAAACACATTCTCGTTGGGATACATGATATTGAGGTTTTGGCTTGGCAAGAAAAGCTTTTCTTTTTGCCATTTTCATTAGAAACAAAGTTCATCCATTAAATGGGACAAACTTGGATTCTCAAAATAATCTCGATTCTTTTTTTGATTGGGCACTATAAACACATTTCTTTTTTTGGGATACCCGATATCGATGGTTTGGAATGGGAAGAAAAACTTTTTTTCCACCATTTTCCTTAGAATCAAATTACGTTTGTCAAATTTAACAAACTTGGATTCTCATAATAATCTCCATTATTTTTGTGATTAGGCACTGTCAAGACATTTCCTTTATACGGATATAGGAAATCGATGGTTTACAATGGTAAGAAAACCTTTTCTTTCAACCATTTTCCTTTGAATCAGATTACGTCTGTCAAATGTGACAAACTTGGATTCTTATAATAATCTTCATTATTTTTGCGATTAGGCACTATAAATACATTCTTTTTATTGGGATACACGATATTAATGGTTTGGTATAGTAAGAAAAACTTTTCTATCCACCATTTTCCTTAGAGTCAGATTACTTATGTCAAATGTAACAAACTTGGATTCTCATAATGATCTCCATTCTCTTTGTGATTGAGCACTATAAACATATTCTCCTCTTTGGGATACATGATATTGAAGCTTTGGTTTGAAAAGAAAAGCTTTTCTCTCAACTGTTTTCCTTAGAATCAAAGTTTATCCATCAAATGGGACAAGCTTTGATTCTCGAAATAATCACCATTCTTTTTCTTATTGGGCACTACAACCACTTTTTCCTCATTAGGATACACGATATTGATTTTTTGGTTTGGTAGGAAAACTTTTCTTTTCACCTTTTTTCTTATAATCAATGTCCATCTTTCAAATGAAACAAGCTTGGATTCGTGCAATAATTGCCAGTCTTTTTGTAATTGGGTACTATAAACACAATGCCCTTATTGGGATACATGATATTAAAGCTTTGGCCTTGCAAGAAAAGCTTTTTTTTCCACCATTTTCTTCACAACCGAAGTTTGTCCGTTAAATGGGACAAACTTAGATTCTCGTAATAATCTCAATTCTTTTTTATGGTTGGGCACTATAAACATATTCCCCTTATTGGGATATAGGATATCGATGGCTTTGAATGGTAAGATAATCTTTTTCCACCATTTTTCCTAGAATCAAATTACATTTGTCAAATGTGACAAACTTGGATTCTCATAACAATTTCCATTATTTTCGTAGTTGGGCACTATAAACACATTCCCCTTATTGGTATACACGATATCGATGGTTTAGAATGGTAAGAAAACCTTTTCTTTCCACCATTAAAACCTTTTCTTTCCACCATTTTCCTTAGAATCAGATTACATCTGTCAAATATGACAAACTTAGATTCTTATAATAATCTCTATTCTTTTTGTGATTGGGCACTAAAAACACATTTACCTTATCGGGATACACGATATCCATGGTTTGGAATGATAAGAAAACTTTTTCTTTCCACCATTTTTCTTATAATCAAATTACGTCTATCAAATGTGATAAACTTGGATTCTCATGATAATCTCCATTCTTGTTGTGAATGGGCACCATAAACACATTCCTCTCTTTGAGATACATGTTATTAAAGCTGGTTTGATAAGAAAAGCCTTTCTTTGAACCATTTTCCTTAAAACCAAAGTTCACCTATCAAATAGGACAAGGTTGGATTCTTGTGATAGTCTCCATTCCTTTTATGATTGGGCACTACAAACATATTCTCCTCATTAAGATACACGATATTGATTTTTTGGTTTGGCAAGAAAAACTTTTCTTTCCACCATTTCCTTAAAATCAATGTCCATCCCTCAAATAGGATAAACTCGGATTCATGCAATAATCACCATTCTTTTTGTGGTTGGGTACTATAAATACGTTCCCCTTATTGGGACACATGATATTGAAGCTTGGGCTTCACAAGAAAAGCTTTTCTTCCCACAATTTTCATTAGAACCAAAGTTTGTTTGTCAAGTGGGATAAACTTTGATTTTCATAATAATCTCTATTCTTCCTTTGATTAGGCACTATAAATGCATTTCCCTTATTGGGATACACGATATCGATGGTTTAGATTGGGAAGAAAACCTTTTCTTTACACCATTTTCCTTAGAATTTAATTACGTTTGTCAAATGTGACAAACTTGGATTCTCATAATAATTTCCATTCTTTTTGTGATTGGGCACTATAAATATATTCCTTTTATTGGGATACACAATATCGATAGTTTGGAATGGTAAGAAAACTTTTCTTTCCACCATTTTCCTTACAATTAGATTACATCTGTCAAATCTGACAAGCTTGGATTCTTATAATAATCTCAAAATTTTTTTATGATTGGGCACTACAAACATATTCCTCTTATTAGGGTACATGATATTGAGGATTTGGTTTAGTAAGAAAAGGTTTTCTTTCCACCATTTTCCTAATAACCAAAGCTCATCCATCAAAATGAGACAAACTTGGATTCTCGTAATAATCTCTACTTTTTTTATAATTAGGCACTATAAGCACATTCTCCTCATTTGCATACACGAATTTGAGGCTTTGGTTTCACAAGAAAAGCTTTTCATTCCCCCATTTTCATTAGAATCACACTTCATCCGTCAAATAGGACTAATTTAGATTTTCATTATAACCTCCATCTTTATAGTGATTGGGCACCATAAACACAATTTCCTCACTAGGATACATGATATAGATGCTTTGGAATGGTAGGAAAACCTTTTTTTCCCACCACTTGTTGTAAAATTAGTTTACAATTGTTAAATGTGATAAACTTAGATTCTCGTAATAATCTCCATTCCTTTTGTTATCAGGCACTATAAACGCATTTTCCTCATTGGGATACACAATATCGATGCTTTCGAATGGTAAGAAAACCTTTTTTCCACTATTTTTTTAGAATCAGATTACGTCTGTCAAATGTGACAGACTTGGATTATCGGAACAATCTCCACTCTTTTTGTGATTAGGCACTAAAAACACATTCTCCTTATTGAGATACACAATTTTGATTCCTTGGTTTGGCAGGAAAAGCTTTTCATTCCACCATTTTCCTTAGAATCAATGTTCAACCATCAAAAGGTATAAACATAGATTCACGTCAAAATCTCCATTCTTTTTGTGATTGGTTGCTAAAGACAAATTCTCCTCATTATGATTCATGATTTGATGGTTTGGTTTATGAAGAAAAACATTTTTTCCACCATTTCCCTGAGAACCAATGTTCAACCATTAAAATGGGACAAACTTGTATTCGTGGAGTAATCTCCATTTTTTTGTGATTGGGCCCTATAAATACATTCCCCTCATTGGGATGCACAATGTTAAAGCTTTAGTTTAGTAGGAAAAGCTTTTCTTCCCACCATTTTTCTTATAACCAAAGTTCATCTGTTAAGCAGGATAAACATGGATTCATACAATAATCTCCATTCTTTTTATAATTAGGTGCTATAAACACATCTTCCTCATTGAGACACGATGCTGATTCTTTGATTTGGCAAGAAAAGTTTTTCTTTCCACCATTTTCCTTAGAATCAATGCCTGTCTGTCAAATAAGACAAACTTGGATTCATGCAATATTTGCCATTCTTTTTGTGGTTGGGTACAATAAAAATATTCTTCTCATTGGGATACATCATATTGAAGCTTTGTTTGGCAAGAAAAGCTTTTATTTCCACCATTTTCCACTGAACCAATGTTTATCCGTCAAATGTAACAAACTTGGATTCTCATAATAATCTCAATTCCTTTTTTCATTGGGCATTATAAACACATTCCCCTCATTGAGATACATAATACCGATTGTTTGGAATGGTAAGAAAACTTTTCTTTCCACTATTTTCCTCATAATCAGATTATGTCTGTCAAATGTGATGAACTTGGATTCTCATAATAATATCTATTCTTTCTATGATTGGACACTATAAACAAATTTCCCTCATTAGGATACACAATATTAAGGCTTTGATTTGGCAAGAAAAACTTTTCTTTCCACTATTTTGCTTATAACCATAGTTTGTTCGTCAGATGAGATAAACCTGGATTCTTATAATAAGCTCCATTCTTTGTATGATTAGGCGCTATAAACACATTCTTTTCATTGAGATATATGATAGCAATGCTTTAGAATGGTAGGAAAACCCTTTTTCCATCATTTTCCTTAAAATCATATTATGTCTATTAAATATGACAAATTTGAATTCTTGTAATAATCTCCATTTTTTTGTGATTTGGCACTATAAACACATTCCCCTTTCTAGGGTACATGATATTAAAGCTTTGGTTTGGTAATAAAAACTTTTCATTCTGCCATTTTTCTTAGAATCAAAGTTCATCCATTAAAAGTTATAAACATGGATTCTCATAAAAATCTCCATTCTTTTGTTATTGGGTGCTATAAACAAATTCTTTTTAGTGGGATTCACTATATTGATGCCTTGGTTTGGCAGATTTTTTTTCCACCATTTTCCTAAAAATCAATGACAAACTTCAGTTTATGCAATAATCTATATTCTTTTTGTGATTGGGTGATATGAACATATTCTCCTCATTGGGATACAATATTAATGCTTTGGATTGGTAGGAAAAACTTTTTTTCAACCATTTTCCTAAAAATCAGATTACGTCTGTCAAATGTGACATATTTGGATTCTCGTAATAATCTTCATTCTTTTTGCAATTGGGCACTAGAAACACATTCCCCTCTTTAGGGTACACATTTTTAAAGCATTAGTATGGGAGGAAAAGCTTTTCATTCCATCATTTTTGCTAGAATCAAACTTTATCCATCAAAAGGTATAAACATGGATTGTCATAAAAATCTCAATTCTTTTTGTGATTGGGTGCTATACACATATTCTCCTCATTAGGATACACTATACTGATGCTTTGGTTCGGCAAGACAAACTTCTTTGTCCACTATTTTTCTTAGAATCAATGACAAGCCTTGATTCGCGCAATAATCTTTATTCTTTTTATGATTGAGTGTTATAAACATATTCTCCATATTGAGATGCACGATATCGATGCTTTGGAATGCTAGAAAGGCCTTTTCTTCCACCATTTTCCTCGAAATCAGATTAAGTCTGTCAAATATCGTAAATTTGGATTCATGTAATAATTTGTGATTCAGCACTATAAACACGTTCCCCTCTTTAAGGTACAGGATATTAAAGCTTTTTGGTTTGGCAAGAAAAACTTCTTGTTCTGCCATTATCCTTGGAATCAAAGTTCATCCATCAAAAGTTTCAAACATGGATTCTTATAAAAATCTCCATTCTTTTTGTGATTGGGTGCTATAAACACATTCTCTTCATTGGGATACACCATATTGATGCTTTGGTTTGGCAAAAAAAACTTTTCTTTCCACTATTTTCCTTAAAATCAATGACAACCTTGGATTCGTGCAATAATCTCTATTCTTTTCATGATTGGACACTATAAAAACATTCTCCCTTTTGGGATACCCTATATCGATGCTTTGGAATAGTAAGAAAGCTTTTTTTTTTGCCATTTTCTCAAAATTAGATTACGTCTGTCAAATATGACAAAATTAGATTCTCCTAATAATCTCTATTCCTTTTATGATTGGGCACTAAAAACACATTCCCCTATTTCGGGTACATGATATTGAATCTTTGGTTTGGCAAGAAAAATTGTTTTTTTCCACCATTTTCCTTAGAACCATATCCAACCATCAAATGGGACAAACTTGCATTCATGGAATAATCTCCATAGTTTTTTTTTGTGATTGGGTGCTACAAACACATTTCCATTATTGGGATACATGATGTTGAATCTTTAGTTTGACAGAAAAAGCTTTTTCTTCCACCATTTTCTTTATAGCTACAGTTCATCCATCAAACGGGACAAACTTAGATTCGTGAAATAATCTCCATTTTTTTATGATTAGGCACTATAAACATATTCTTCTCATTAAGATACATGATATCGACGTGTTAGAATGGTAGGAAAACCTTTTTTCCATTATTTTCCTTAAAATCAAATTACGTCTATTAAATATGACAAATTTGAATTCTCATAATAATCTTTATTCTTTTGGCAATTGGGCATTATAAATACATTCCCCCCTTTAGGGCACACGATATTAAAGCTTTGGTTTGGCAAGAAAAGCTTTTCATTCTACCATTTTTTTTAAATTAAAGTTCATCCGTCAAAAGATATCAACATGGATTCTCATAAAAATCTTCATTCATTTTGTGATTGGGTGCTATAAACACATTCTTTTTAGTGGGATTCATTATATTCATGCTTTGGTTTGGCAAAAAAAAACTTCTCTTTCTACCATTTTCTTTAGAATCAATGACAAACTTGGGTTCGCATAATAATCTCCATTCTTTTTTTGATTGGGCGATATGAACACATTCTCTTCATTGGGATACACAATATTGATGCTTTGGAATGGTAGGAAAACCTCTTTTTCCACCATTTTCCTCAAAATCAGATTATGTCTGTCAAATGTGACATATTTGGATTCTCATAATAATCTCCATTCTTTTTGTAATTGGGCACCAGAAACACATTCCCTTTTTTGGGATACACAATATTGAAGCTTTGGTTTGGCAAGAAAAGCTTTTCATTACACCATTTTCATTAGAATCAAACTTCATCCATCTTTTTGTGATTGGGTGCTATAAATGCATTCTCCTTATTGGGATACACTATATTGATGCTTTAGTTTGGCAAGATAAACTTTTTTATCCACCATTTTCCTTAAAATCAATGACAAGCCTTGATTCATGCAATAATCTTTATTCTTTTTGTGATTGGGTGTTATAAACACATATTCCATGTTGAAATACATGATATTGATGCTTTCGAATGGTAGGAAAACCTTTTTTTCCATCATTTTCCTCGAAATCAGATTACGTCTGTCAAATATGACAAATTTGGATTAACATAATAATCTTAATTCTTTTTGCGATTCGACACTATAAACATATTCCCCTCTTTAGGGTGTAGGATATTAAAGCTTCATTTTGGCAAGAAAAGCTTTTCATTCCACCATTATCCTTGGAATCAAAGTTCATCCATCAAAAGTTTTAAACATGGATTCTCATAAAAATCTTCACTCTTTTTGAGATGGGTGCTGTAAACACATTATCCTCATTGGGATACACTATGTTGATGCCTTGCTTTGGCAAAAAAAACTTTTCTTTCCACTATTTTCCTTAAAATCAATGACAAACTTAGATTCGTGCAATAATCTCCATTCTTTTCATGATTAGGCACTATAAACACATTTTCCCCATTGGGATACCTGATATCAATGCTTTAGAATAGTAAGAAAACCTTTTTGTCCACCATTTTCCTTAAAATTAGATTACATCTATCAAATCTGACAAATTTAGATACAAACACATTCCTTTCTTTGGGGTACGCGATATTGAAGCTTTGGTTTGGCTAGAAAAGCTTATCACCATTTTCCTTAGAATCAAAGTGCATCTGTCAAAAGGTATAAACATGGATTATCATAAAAATCTCCATTCTTTTTATGATGCTATAAACATATTCTCCACATTGGGATACACTATATCAATGCTTTGGCTTGGCAAGAAAAACTTTTTTTTCCACCATTTTTTTCTTAGAATCAATGACAGATGTGGATTCATGCAATAATCTCTATTTTTTTTGTGATTGGGCACTATAAACACATTCTATTCATTGGGATGCACGACATGATGCTTTGGAAAGGTATGAATCCTTTTTTTCCACCATTTTCCTCATAATCAAATTACATCTGTCAAATGTAACAAATTTGGATTCTCGTAATAATCTCCACTTTTTTTGTGATTGGGCACTAAAAACACATTCCCCCCTTTGGGGTACACAATGTTGAAGCTTTGGTTTGGCAAGAAAAGCTTTTCTTTCTACCATTTTCCTTGGAATTAAGTTTATCTATTAAATAGGACAAACTTAGATTCTCCTAATAGTCTCTATCCTTTCGGTGATCGGGCACTATAATCACATTCTTCTCATTGGGATACATCATATTGAGGCTTTGTTTTAGCAAGAAAATCTTTCCTTTCCACCATTTTCCTTATAACTAGTGTTCATCCATCAAATAAGACAAACTTGGATTCTGGTAATAATCTCCATTTTTTTTATGATTAGGCATCATAAACATATTTTCCTTTTTGGCATACATAGCTTTGAGGCTTTGGTTTGGCAAAAAAAGCTTTTCATCCATCATTTTCCTTAAAATCAAAGTTCATCCATCAAATGGGACTAACTTGGATTCCCATAATAACCTCCATCCTTTCAGTCATTGACACTATAAACACATGGTCCTTCTTGGGATACGTGATATCAATGCTTTAGAATTATAAGAATACATTTTTTCTACTATTTTCCTCATAATCAGATTACGTTTGTCAAATGTGACAAACTTGGATTCTCGTAACAATCTTTATTCTTTTTGTTATTGGGCACTATAAACATATTCTCTTTATTGGGATACATGATACCGGTGCTTTGGAATGGTAAGAAAACCTTTTCTTTCTACCAATTTCCTTAAAATTAGATTATATCTGTTAGATGTGACAAACTTAGATTCTCGTAATAATCTCTATTCATTTTGTGGTTGGGTAGTATAAACACATTTTTCTTATTAGGATACACAGCTTTGATGCTTTGATTTAGCAAAAAAAGCCTTTCATTCCACTATTTTTCTTAGAATCAAAGTTCATCTGTCAAAATGTAAAAACACAAATTCTCATAATAATCTCCATTTTTTGTGTTATTGGGCACTATAAACATATTCTCCTCATTCGGATACATGATATTAATGCTTTGGTTTGGTAAGAAAAACTTTTACTTCCACCATTTTTGCTAGAATTAAAGTTCATTTGTGAAATGGGACAAACTTAGATTCTTATAATATTCTCCATCCTTTCGGTGATTAGGCACTATAAACACATTCTACTTATTTGGGATTCATGATATCGATGCTTTGGAATCATAAGAAAACCTTTTTTTTCCACCATTTTCCTCAGAATTAGATTACATCTATCAAATACGACAAACTTAGATTATCGTAAGAATCTCTATTCTTTTTGTGATTGGGCACTTTAAATGCAATCTTGTCATTAGGATACAACGTTTTGAGGCTTTGGTTTAGGAGGAAAGGCTTCTTGTTCCACTTTTTTCATAGAATCAAAGTTCATCTATTAAAAGGTATAAACATGGAGTCTCAAAATAATCTCTACTTTTTTGGGGTTAGGCACTATAAACATATTCTCCCCATTGGGATACACAATATTGATGCTTTCGTTTGGCAAGAAAAAAATTTTTTCTACCATTTTTCCTAGAATCAAAGTTTGTCTATCAAATAGGTCAAACTTAGATCCTTGTAATAATTTCCAATCTTTTGGTGATTTGGCACCATAAACACATTTTCCTCATTGGGGTACAAGAATTGATCTTTAGAATGGTAAGGAAACCTTTTTTTTCCACCATTTTCCTCAAAATTAGATTACATTTGTCAAATGTGACAAACTTAGATTATCGTAACAATCTCTATTCTTTTTGTGATTGGGCACTATAAGCACATTCTCCTCATTAACGCACATAGTTATGATGCTTTAGCTTGGCTAGAAAAGCTTTTCATTCCATCATTTTCCTTAGAATCAAAGCTCATCCGTCAAAAGGTATAAATAGGGATTCTCGTAAAAATCTCTATTCTTTTTGTGATTGGGTGCTATAAGCACATTTTTCTCATTGGATACATGATATTGATGCTTTGATTTGGCAAGAAAAACTTTTCTTTCCACCATGTTCCTTAGAATTAATGTCCGTCCGTCAAATAGGATCTGAGCAACAATCTCCATCAAATAGGACAAATTTGGGTTTGAGCAACAATCTCCATTCTTTTATGATTGGGCGCTATAAACACATTCTCCTTATTGGGGTACACGATATTAATAATTTGGAATAGTAAGGAAAACCTTTTTTTCCACCATTTTCCTCAGAATCAGATTACGTCCATCAAATGTGATAAATTTTGATTCTCGTAATAATCTCCATTGTTTTCGCTATTGAGTACTATAAACACATTCCCCTCATTAGGATACATAATATTAAGGCTTTGGTTTGGCAAGAAAAGATTTTCTTTCCACAATTTTCTTTATAACCAAAGTTCATTCATCAAATAGGACAAACTTAGATTCTCGTAATATTCTCCATTCCCTTTTTGATTGGAGACTATAAACATATTCTCCTTATTAGGATACACGATATTGATTCTTTTGTTTGGCAATAATAACTATTCTTTCCATCATATTCCTTAGAATTAATATTTGTCAGTGAAATAGGAGAAACTTGGATTCGTGTAATAATTGCCATTCTTTTTGTGATTGGGTATTATGAACACAATCCCTTCATTGGGATCCATGATATTGAAGGTTTGGTTTGGCAAGAAAAGCTTTTATTTCCACCGTTTTCCTTAAAAGCAAAGTTCATCTATCAAATGGGACAAACTTAGATTCTCTTAACAATCTTCATCTTTTCGGTGATTGGGCACTATAAACACATTTCTCTCATCGGGATATACAATATTAATGCTTTGGAATGGTAGGAAAACCTTTTATTCCACCATTTTCCTCAAAATCAGATTACGTCTATCAAATATGACAAACTTGGATTCTCGTAATAATCTCTATTCTTTTTGTGATTGGGTACTATAAACACATTCCCCTCATTAGGATACAGATATTGAGGCTTTGGTTTGGCAAGAAAAGTTTTTCATTCCACCATTTTTCTTAGAATTGAGTTCATCTGTGAAATAGGATGAACTTGGAATCTGGTAATAATCTCCATCTTTTTGGTCAATGGGCACTTTAAACACATTTTCATCGTTGGGATACATGATATCTATGCTTTGGAATTATAAGAAAACCTTTTCTTTCTACTATTTTCCTTATAATTAGATTATGTCTGTCTAATGTGACTAACTTGGATTCTTGAAATAATCTCCATTCTCTTTGTGATTGGGTGCTAGAAACACATTCTTTTCATTGGAATACATAGTTTTGATGCTTTTTAATGCTTTGATTTAGCAAGAAAAGCTTTTTATTCCATCATTTTGCTTAGAATCAAAGTTCATCTGTCAACATGTATAAACATGGATTCTCATATAATCTCTATTTTTTTTGTGATTGGGCACTATAAACACATGCTCCTTATTGGGATATACAATATTGATGATTTGGTTTGGCAAGAAAAACTTTTCTTCCCACCATTTTCTTTAGAATCAAAACTCATTCATCAAATGGGACAAACTTTGATTCTCATATTAATCTCCACCCTATTGGTGGTTGGACACTATAAGCACATTCTCCTCATTGGGATACATGGTAACAGTGCTTTGGAATGGGAAGAAAACCTTTTCTTTACACAATTTTCATCGAAATCAAATTACGTCTGTCAAATGTGACAAACTTGGATAATCATAAAAATCTCCATTCTTTTTGTTGGTGGGCACTATAAACACACTTTCCTCATTGGGATACACAGTTTTGATGCTTTGGTTTGGAAAGAAAGCTTTCCATTCCCCCATTTTCCTTAGAATCAAAGTTTATCTGTCAAAAGGTATAAACATGGATTCTCATAATAATATCCATTATTTTTGCGATTGGACCTATAAACACATTCTCCTCATTAGGGTACATGATATTGATGCTTTGGTTAGGCAAGAAAAACTTTTCTTCCCACCATTTTCCTTAGAATTAATTTCATCTGTCAAATGTGACAAACTTGGATTCGTGCAATAATCTCCATTTTTTTTTTTTTTGCAATTGGGTGCTATAAACATATTCTTCTCATTGGAATATAGGATATTGATGCTTTGGTTTGGCAAGAAAAGCATTTCTTTCCACCATTTTCCTTAGAATCAAAATTTATTTCTTAAATAGGACAAACTTGGATTCTCATAATATTTTCCATCCTCTTAGTGATTGGGAAACAAATTCTCTTCATTGGGATACACAATATCGATGCTTTGGAATGGTAAGAAAACCTTTTCTTTAAACCATTTTCCTTAGAATAAAATTACATATGTTGAATGGGATAAACTTTGATTCTTATAATAATCTCCATTCGTTTAGTTATTAGGCATTATAGACACATTCTCCTTATCGAGATATACAACATCGATGCTTTGAAATGGTAAGAAATCTTTTTTCCTTTTACCATTTTCCTCAAAATCAGATTACATCTGTCAAATGTGATAAACTTGGATCATTATCGCAATCTCCATTCTTTTTGTGATTGGGCACTATAAACATATTCCCCTCATTAGGATACACAGTTTTTTGTTTTGCACGAAACACTTTTTGTTCTACCATTTTCCTTAAAATCAAAGTTTACACAATTTTTTGTTTTGCACGAAACACTTTTTGTTCTACCATTTTCCTTAAAATCAAAGTTTATCCGTCAAAAGGTATAAACACAATTCTTACAATAATCTGCATTTTTTTTTTGTGATTGGGTGCTATAAACACATTCTCATTATTGCGATACATGATTTTGATGACTTGCTTTGGCAGGAAAAACTTTTTTTTCCACCATTTTCCTTTGAATCAATGTTTGTCCGTCAAATTGGAAAACTTGGATTCATGCAATAATCTTCATTCTTTTTTCGATTGGGTGCTCTGAATACATATCCCTCATTGCCTTACACGATATTGAAGCTTTGGTTTGGCAAAAAGAGCTTTTCTTTCCACCATTTTCCCTAGAACCAAAGTTCCTCTATCAAATGGGATAAACTTGGATTCTCACAATAATCTTTATTCTTTTTGTGATTGGGCACTATAAACACATTCTCCTCATTGGCATACATGGTGATGCTTTACTTTGGCAAGAAAAGCTTTTCGTTCCACCAATTTCTTTAGACTCAAAGTTTATACGTCAAATAGGAGAAACTTAGATTCTCGTAATAATCTCCTTCCTTTTATTGATTGGGCACTATAAACATATTCTCCTCATTAGTATACACTATATTGATGTTTTAGAATGGTAGGAAAACCTTTTCTTTCCATTATTTTCCTGAAAATCAGATCACGTCTGCCAAATGTGATAAATTTGGGTTCTCGTAATAATCTCCATTCCTTTTGTGATTGGTCACTACAAACACATTCCCCTCATAATACATGATATTGAAGCATTGGATTAGCAAGAAAAGCTTTTCTTTCCACCATTTTTCTTAGAGCTAAAGTTCATTCGTCAAATGAGACAAACTTGGATTCTCGTAATAATCTTTATTCTTTTAATGATTGGGTACTATATCAATATCCTCCTCATTGGCATACATGGTTTCGATGTTTTAGTTTTGCAAGAAAGCTTTTTGTTCCACTATTTTCCTTATAATCAAAGTTCATCCATCAACATGCATAAAAACAGATTCTCATAATAATCTCAATTTTTTTTGTGATTGAGCGCTATAAACATATTCTCCTCATTGGGATACACGATATTGATGCTTTGGTCTGGCAATAAAAACTTTTCTTTCACCCATTTTCCTTAGAATCAACATCCATCCATCAAATGGGATAAACTGTGATTCTCGTAATAATCTCCATTCTTATTGTGATTGGGCACTATAAACACAGTTTCCCTATTGGGATACACAGTTTGGATGCTTTGATTTAGCTAGAAAAGCTTTTCTTTTCCACCATTTTCCTTAGAATCAAAGTTCATCCGTTAAAATGCATAAACATGGATTCTCATAATAATCTCCTTTCCTTTTGTGAATGGATGCTATAAACACATTCTCTTAATTGGGATACATAACATTGGTTCTTTGGTTTGGCTGGAAAAGCTTTTATTTTGACCATTTTCCTTAAAGCCAAAGTTTGTTCGTTAAATGGGTCAAACTTGGATTCTCATAATAATCTCCATTCTTTTGTGATTGGGCACTATAAACACATTCTCCTCATTTGTGTACACGGTTTTGATGCTTTGGTTTAGCAACAAAAGCTTTTAATTTGACTATTTTCCTTAGAATCAAAGTTCATCCATAAAATGAGACAAACTTAGATTCTCATAATAATCTTTATCCTTTTGGTCATTGGGCACTATAAAGATATTCTCCTCATTGAGATACACGATATTGATACTTTAGAATGGTAAGAAAACCTTTTCTTTCCATTATTTTCCTAAGAGTCAGATTATATTTGTTAAATGTGGTGAACTTGGATTATCATATTAATCTCCATTCCTTTTGTGATTGGGTATTATAAACACATTCCTTTCTTTAGGATAGATGATATTGAAGCTTCAATTTGGCAAGAAAAGCTTTTCTTTCCATAATTTTCCCTAAGAACAAAGTTTATCTGTCAAATAGGAAGAACTTGGATTCTTATAGTAATCTTGATTCTTTATTGATTGGGCATAATAAACACATTCTCCTCATTGGGATACACGGTTTTGATGCCTTGGTTGGGCAAGAAAAGCTTTTCATTCTACTATTTTCCTTAGAATTAAAGTTTATCATCAAAATGTATGAACAAGGATTCTTGTAATAATCTCCATTTTTTTATGATTGGGCACTATAAACACATTTTCCTCACTAAGATAAATGATATTGATGCTTTGGTTTGGCGAGAAAATCTTTTATTTCTATATTTTTGTTAGAACTAAAGTTCATCCATGAAATGGGACAAACATAGATTCTCATAATAATCTCTATTCCTTTTATGATAAGGCACTATAAATACATCACCATTATTGGCATACATGATTTGGATGCTTTGGTTAGCACGAAAAGCTTTTCGTTTGACTATTTTTCTTAGAATCAAAGTTCATTCATCGAATGGGACAAAGTAAGATTCTCGTAATAATTTTCATCGTTTTAGTGATTGGGTACTATAACATATTCCTCTCATTGGGATACATGATATCGATGCTTTGGAATCGTAAAAAAATCTTTTTTTTCCACCATTTTTCTCATAATTAGATTTTGCTAATCAATTGTGACAAATTTGGATTCTTGTAATAATCCCTATTTTTTTTGTGATTGGGCGCTATAATCACTTTCCCCTTATTAGGATACACAATATTGAAGCTTTGGTTTCGCAAGAGAAGCTTTTCTTTCCACCATTTTCATTAGAACCACAGTTCGTCTGTCAAATAGGACAAACTTAGATCCTCATAATAATCTCCGTTTTTTTCATGATTTGGCACTATAAGCACATTCCCTTCTTTAGGATACACGATATCAAATCTTCGCTTTTGAAAGAAAAGTTTTTTACCATTTTCCTTAGGAACAAGGTTTGCTTGTCAATTGGGATGAACATTGATTCTCGTAATAATCTCTATTCTTTTCATGATTGGGCACTATAAACATATTCTCCTCATTAGCATGCATGGTTTTGATGCTTTGGTTTGGCAAGAAAAGCTTTTCATTCAACTATTTTCCTTAGAATCAAAGTTTATTTGTCAAAATGTATACACATGGAACCTCATAATAACCTCCATTTTTTTGTGATTGGGTTCTATAAACATATTCTCCTAATTAGGATACAAGATATTGATGCTTTGGTTTAGCAAGAAAAGCTTTTCTTTCCACCATTCTCCTTAGAACCAAAGTTTATTCGTCAAATAAGACAAACCTAGATTCTTGTAATAATCTCTATTTTTTTTATGATTGGGCACTATAAACACATTCTCCTCATTGGCATACATGGTTTTGATGCTTTGGTTTCGCAGAAAAAGCTTTTCCTTCAGCTATTTTGCCTAGTATGAAAGTTTATCCATCAGATGGGACAAACTTAGATTCTCATAATAATCTCCATCCTTATGCTGAATGGACACTATAAATACATTCCCCTTATTGGGATACATGATATCGATGTTTTGTAAAGGGAAAAAAAACCTTTCTTTCCACCATTTTTCTCATAATCAAATTTCATCTGTCAAATGTAAAAACATGGATTCTCATAATAATCTCTATTATTTTTGCAATTGGGCCCTATAAACATGTTCCTTACATTGGGATACATGATATTGAAGCTTCAATTTGGCAAAAAAAGCTTTTTCCCCCATTTTCTTTAAAATCAAGGTTCATCCGTGAAATGGGGTAAACTTGGATTCTCTTAATAATCTTTATTCTTTTTATGATTTGGGACTATAAACACATTCTCCTCAGTGGCATACATGGTTTAGATGCTTTGTATTGGCAAGAAAAGCTTTTTGTTCCACCATTTCCCTAAGAATCAAAGTTCATCTGACAAATAGGATAAACTTGGATTCTTTTAATAATCTTTATTCTTTTTATGATTTGGGACTATAAACACATTCTCCTCATTGGCGTACATGGTTTAGATACTTTGGATTGGCAAGAAAGGCTTTTTGTTCCACCATTTTCCTTAGAATCAAAGTCGTCTGACAAATGGGACATACTTGGATTCTCGTAATAATCTCCATCATTTTGGTTTTTAGGTGCTATAAACACATTATCCTTATTAGGATACATGATATCGATGCCTTGGAATGGTGAGAAAACATTTTCTTTCCACCATTTTCCTCAGAATTAGATTACATCTATCAAACATGATAAGCTTGGATTCTTGTAATAATCTCCATTTTTTCTGATTGGGCACTATAAACATATTCTTCTCATTAGGATATGTAGTATGGATGCTTTGATTTTGGGAAAAAAGCTTTTCGTTCCACCATTTTCCTGACAATCAATGTTCATCTGCCAAAATATTTAAACAAAAGATTTTCATAACAATCTCCATTCATTTTATGATTGGGCACTATAAACACATTCTCCTCATTAGGATACATGATATTGATGCTTTGGTTTGGCAAGAAAATCTTTTTATGATTGGCCCACTATGAACACATTCTCCTTATTGGCATACATGGTTGTGATGCTTTGGTTTGGCAAGAAAAGCTTTTTGTTCCACTATTTTCCTTAGAATTAAAGCTTATCCATCAAAATGTATAAACATGGATTCTCATAATAATCTCTTTTTTTTTTTTTGTGATGGGTGCTATAAACACATTCTCCTCATTGGGATACATGATACTGATGCTTTGGTTTAGCAAGAAAAGCTTTTCTTTCCATCATTTTCTTTAGAACCAAAGTTTGCCTGTTAAAGGGGACAAACTTGGCTTCTCGTAACAATATCCACTTTTTTATGATTGGGTACTATAAACACATTTCTCCTTATTGGCATACACTGTTTTAATGCTTTGGTTTGGCAAGAAAGCTTTTCATTTAACTATTTTCCTTAGAATCAAAGTTCGTCCATCAAATGGGGCAAACTTGGATTTTTGTAGTAATCTTCATTGTTTTTATGACTAAGCATTATAAACGCATTTCCCTTCCTTGGTATACATAGTTTTGATGCTTTTGTTTAGCAAGATAAGCTTTTCATTTGACTATTTTTCTTAGAATCAAAGTTTGTTCGGCAAATGGGACAAACATAGATTCTTATAACATTCTCCATCTTTTTGGTGATTAGGCACTATAAACACATTCATCTCATTGGGATACATGATATTAATGCTTTGGAATGGTAAGAAAACCTTTTTTTTCCATAATTTTCCTTAGAATTAGATTACATTCTTCTTATTGGGATACATGATATCGATTCTTTGGAATGGCTAGAAAACCTCTTCTTTCCACCATTTTCCTTAGAATTGGATCACATCTGCCATATATGACAAACTTGGATTATCGTAACAATCTCTATTCTTTTTGTGGTTGGGCACTTTGAACACATTATCCTCATTGGGACACACAGTTTTGATGCTTTGTTAGGCAAGAAAAGCTTTTCATTCCACCATTTTCCTTAGAATCTAAGTTCATCTGTCAAATGGGACAAACATGGATTCTCATAATAATCTCTATCCTTTTGGTGATTGGGCATATAAACGCATTCTCTTTATTGGGATACACGATATCGATGCTTTGGAATGGTAAGAAAAACTTTTCCTTCCACCATTTTCCTAGAATAAGATTACGTCTTTCAAGTATGAAATACTTAGATTATCATAATAATCTTCAGTCTTTTTGTGATTGAGCACCATAAACATATTCTGCTCATTCGCATACAAGGCTTTCATGCTTTGGTTTAGCAAGAAAAGCTTTTTGTTTAACTATTTTTCATAGAATCAAAGTTCATCCATCAAATGGGATGAACATGGATTTGCATAATAATCTACATCCTTTTAGTAATTGGGCTCTATAAATAGATTTTTCTCATTAGGATACATAATATTGATGCTTTGGAAGGGCAAGAAAAACTTTTCTTTCCACCATTTTCTCAAAATGAAATTACATTTGTCAAATGTGACAAGCTTTGAGTCTCATAATAATCTCCATTCTTTTTGTGATTGAGCACTATGAACATACTTTTCTCATTTGGATACATGATTTTGACTCTTTGGTTGGCCAAAAAAGCTTTTCATTCTATCATTTTCCTTAGAATCAAAGTTTATCCATCAAATGGGACAAATTTGGATTCTCGTAATAATCACTATTCTTGTTGTGATTGGGTGATATAAACACGTTGTCCTCATTAGCATACACGGTTTTGATGCTTTGGTTTGCCAAGAAAAGCTTTTTGTTCCACTATTTTCCTTAGAATCAAAGTTCATCAATCAAATGGGACAAACTTGAATTCTCATAATAATGTCAATCACCATTTGGTGATTTGGCACTATAAACATATTCTCCTCATTCCGATATCAATGCTTTGGATTAATAAGAAAACCTTTTTTCCACCATATTCCTTAGAATCAGATTACATCTATCAAATCTAACAAACTTAGATTCTCATCATAATCTCCGTTCTTTTTGTGATTTGGCACTATAAACACATTTTCCTCATTAGGATACACAATTTTGATGCTTTGGTTTCACAAGAAAAGCTTTTTGTTCCACCATTTTACATAGAATCAAAGTTTATCTGTCAAAAGGTATAAACATATATTCCTATAATAATCTCTATTCTTTTTGTGACTGGGCACCATAAACACATTGTCCTCCTTGGGATACACAATATTGATGCTTTGGTCTAGGAACAAAAACTTTTTTTCCACTATTTTCCTTAGAAACAATGTTCATCCGTCAAATGAGACAAACTTGTATTTATGCAATAATCTCTATTCTTTTTTCCATTTGGCACTATAAACACGTTCTCCTCATTGGTATACATAATTTTAATGCTTTGCTTTAGCAAGAAAAGCTTTTTGTTTCACTATCAATGCTGTGGAATGGCAAGAAAACCTTTTTCTTCCACTATTTTCCTCACAATTAAGTTATGTTCATCAAATGTGACAAACTTTGATTCTCGTAATAATCTCTATTTTTTTGGTGATTGGGCACTATAAGCACATTCTTCTTATTAGTATACACGGTTTTGATGCTTTGGTTTAGCAGAAAAAACATTTCTACCCATATATTCCATAGAATCAAAGTTCATGCCTCAAATGGGATAAACATAGATTCTCGTAATAATCTCATTTCTTTTGGTGATTGGGCACTATAAACACATTCTCCTTATTGGGATACATGGTTTTGAAGCTTTGGTTTGGCAAGAAAAGCTTTTAATTCCACCATTTTCCTTAGAATCAAAGTTTATCCGTTAAATGGGACAAACTTTGATTCTCGTAATAATCTCTGTTCTTTTTATGATCACAGATTCTCCTCATTGGCATGCATAGTTTTGATGCTTTGGTTTAGCAGGAAAAGCTTTTCATTTCACTATTTCCCTTAGAATCAAAGTTCATCCATCAAATGGGACAAACTTGGATTTTCATAATAATCTCCATCTTTCTAGTGATTAGGCTGTATAAACATATTCTTCTCGTTGGATACACAATATCGATGCTTTGATTTGGCAACAAAAGCTTTTCGTTTTGCCATTTTCCTTAGAACCAAAGTTCATCTGTCAAATGGGATAAACATGTATTCTTGTAAAAATCGCTATTCATTTTATGATTGGGCACTATAAACACATTCTCCTTATTGGAAAACATGGTTTTGATGCTTTAGTTTGGCAACAAAAGCTTTTTGTTCCATCAATTTCCTTAGAATCAAAGTTAGTCCGTCAAATGTGGCAAACTTGGATTCTCGTAATAATTTCCCTTTCTTTTGTGATTGGACACTAAAAGCACATTCTCCTCATTAGGATACACAGTTTCGATACTTTGGTTTCGCAAGAAAAGCTTTTCTTCCACCATTTCCTTTAAAATCAAAGTTCATCATCAAATAGGACAAACTTGGATTCTCATAATAATCTCTGCCCTTTTGGTTATTAGGCACTATAAACACATTTCCCTCATTGGGATACACAATATTGATGCCTTGGAATGGTAAGAAAACCATTTTTTGAACCATTTTCCTCAAAATTGATTACATTTTCAAATGTGACAAACAGGGATTATCATAACAATCTCCATTCCTTTTGTGATTAGGCACTATAAACACATTTTCTTCATTAGGATACACAATATTAAAGCTTTAGAATGGTAGGGAAACCTTTTTTTCCACCATTTTCCTCAGAATCAAATTATGTTTATCAAATATGACAAACTTTGCTTCTAGTAATAATCTCCATTCTTTTTATTATTGAAACTATAAACACATTCTCCTTATTAGCGTACACAGTTTTGATGCATTGGTTTGGTAGGATAAGCTTTTTCATTCCTCAATTTCCTTTGGATTGGAAGTTCACCCATAAAATGGGACAAACTTTGATTCTCATAATAATCTCCATCCTTTTGGTGATTGGGTACTATAAAAGCATTCTCCTTGTTAGGATACATGATATTGAAGCTTTGGAATGGTAAAAAACCTTTTCTTTCCACCATTTTCCTCAGAATCAGATTATGTCTGTTAATGTGACAAACTTAGATTCTTGTAATAATCTCTATTCTTTTTGCAATTAGGCACTATAAACACATTTTTCTTATTGGGATACATGGTTTTGATGCTTTGGATTTATAGGAAAAGCTTTTTTTTTACCATTTTCGATAGAATCAAAGTTCATTAATCAGCTGAGACAAGCTTGGATTCTTGTAATAATCTCATTTTTTTTGGTGATTGGGCATTTAAACACATTCTCCTCATTAGGATACACGGTTTTGATGCTTTGGTTTGGCAAGGAAAGCTTTCCTTTCCACCATTTTCCTTAGAACCAAAGTTCATCCATCAAATGGGACAAACTTTGATTTTCATAATAATCTCTATTCTTTTCATTATTAGCACTATAGACATATTCTCCTCATTAGAGTACATAGTTTTGATGCTTTGGTTCTGTAGGATAGTCATTTCATTCCTCCATTTCTTTGCAATGGAAGTTCATATGTCAAATGAAATAAACTTTGATTCTTATAATAATCTCCATCTTTTTGGTGATTAGGCACTATAAAAATATTCTTTTCATTGGGATACACAATATTAAAGCCTTGGAATGGTAAAAAAACCTTTTTTTTCACCATTTTCCTCAAAATTAAATTATGTCTGTTAAATGTGACAAACTTAGATTCTCATAATAATCTCCATTCTTTTTATGATTGGACACTATAAACATATTTTTTTCACTGGCATACACAGTTTTGATGCTTTGGATTTGTAGGAAAAGCTTTTCTTTCCACCATTTTTCATAGAATGAAAGTTCATTTGTTAGCTGAGACAAGCTCAGATTCTCCTAATAATCTCATTTCTTTTGGTGATTGGGCATTATGAACACATTCTCCTTATTGGGATACACAGCTTTGATGCTTTGGTTTGGTGAGGAAAGCTTTTTTTTCCACCATTTTCCTTAGAACCAAAGCTTGTCTGTGAAATAGGACAAACTTTGATTCTTGTAATGATATCTCTTTATTCTATGATTAGCATTATGAACACATCTCCTCATTAGCGTACAAAATTTTGATGCCTTGGTTTGGTAGGATAGGCTTTTCATTCTGTCATTTTCTTTGGAATGGAAGTTCATCCATCAAATGAGACAAACTTTGATTCTCGTAATAATCTTCGTTCTTTTTGCGATTTGGCACTATAAATAGATTATGCTCATTGGGATACACAATTTTGATGCATTGGTTTGGCAAGAAAAGAGTTTTGTTCCACCATTCTTCATAGAATCAAAGTTCATCTGTCAAACGGTATAAACATAGATTTTCATATGAGATTGGGTGCCATAAACACATTGTCCTTATTGGGATACATGATATTGATGCTTCAGTTTAGAAAGAAAAAACTTTACTTTCCTTTATTTTTCTTAGAATCAAAGTTCATCCATCAAATGAGACAAACATGGATTCATGCAATAATCTCCATTCTTTTTACGATTAGGCGCCATAAACAAATTCTCCTTACTAGGAAAAATTTCTCTAGTTTGGCAAGAAAAGCTTTTCTTTCCACCATTTTCATTAGAACTGAAGTTCATCCATCAAATAGGATAAACCTGGATTCGCATAATAATCTCAATTCTTTTTAGGACTGGGCACTATAAAAACATTCTATTCATTGGCATACATGGTTTTAATGTTTGGTTGGGTTGGGCAAGAAAAGTTTTTCTTTCCACCATTTTCCTTAGAACCAAAGTTCATCAGTCAAATGTGACAAACAAGGACTCTCATTACAATCTTAATTCTTTTTATGATTAGGCACTATTTTTAGAATACACGGTTTTGATGCTTTGGTTTGGTAGAATAGGCTTTTTGTTCCACCATTTTTGTTAGAGTGGAAGTTCATCTATTAAATAGGACAAAATTTGATTCTCATAATAATCTCCTTTCTTTTTTAGATTAGGCGCTATAAACACATTTTCCACATTGTGATACATAATTTTGATGCTTTGGTTTAACAAGAAAAGCTTTTTGTTCCACCATTTGCTATAGAATCAAAGTTCATCTACCACAAGGTATAAACACAGATTCTTGTAATAATCTCCACTCTTTTGGTTACTAGGTGCCATAAACACATTCTCCTCATTGGGATGCACGATTTTGATGCTTAAGTTTAGCAAGAAAAGCTTTTCTTTCCACTATTTTCATTAGAACCAATATTCATCCGTCAAATGTGACAAACTTGGATTTGTGCAATAATCTCTATTCTTTTTGTGATTAGGCACTATAAACACATTTTCCTCATTGTCATACACGATTTTGATGCTTTGGTTTGGTAGGAAAAGCTTTTCCTTCCACCATTTTTCTTAGAACCAAAGTTCATCCGTGAAATGGGATAAACTTTGACTCGCATAATAATCTCAATTTTTTTTATGATTAGGCACTATAAACACATTCTCTTTATTGGCATTCATGGTTTTGATGCTTTGGTTCAGTAGGAAAAGCTTTTTGTTCCACCATTTCCCATAGAATCATAGTCTACCTATTAAATATGACAAACTTGGATTCTCATAATAATCTCCATTCTTTTTGTGATTTAACGCTATAAACACATTCTCCTCATTAGGATACACGATTTTGAGGCTTTGGGTGTGCAAGAAAAGCTTTCCTTTTCACCATTTTCCTTAGAACCAAAGTTCATCCGTCAAATGGGAGAAACTTGAATTCGCATAATAATCTTAAATTCTTTTTATGATTAGGCACTATAAACACATTCTTCTCATTAGGATACACGATTTTGATGCTTTTGTTGGGCGAGAGAAGCTTTCCTTTCCATCATTTTCCTTAGAATCAAAGTTTGTCTGATGAATGGAACAAACTTGGATATGCATTATAATCTCAATTCTTTTTATGATGGGGCATTATAAACGCATTCTCCTCATTAGCATACATGATTTTGATGCTAGTTTGGTATGAAAAGCTTTCATTCCACCATTTTTCCTAGAATCATAGCCATCGATCAAATAAGACAAACTTGGATTCCCATAATAATCTCCATTCTTTTTGTGATTTGGTACTATAAACACATTCTTCTCATTACTAAACATGGTTTAAAGGCTTTGGTTTGGCAGGAACAGCTTTTTTTCCACTATTTTCCTTAAAACCAAAGTTCATCCATCAAATTAGAGGAACTTAGATTTTTATAATAATCTCAATTCTTTTTATGGTTGGGCACTATAAACATATTCCCCTCATTAGCATACACGGTTTTGATCCTTTAGGTGGGCAAGAAAAGCTTTCCTTTCCACCATTTTCCTGAGAACCAAAGTTCATCTATCAAACTGGAGAAACTTGGTCTCAATTCATTTTATGGTTGGGCACTATAAACACATTCTCCTCATTAGAATACATGGTTTTGATGCTTTTGTTGGACATGAAAAGCTTTCCTTTCCACCATTTTCCTTAGAACCAAAGTTTGTCCATCAAATGGGACAAACTTGGATTCGCATTATAATCTCAGTTCTTTTTATGATTGTGCACTATAAACACATTCTCTTTATTGGCATGCACGGTTTTGAAGCTTTGGTTTTGTAAGAAAAGCATTTCGATCCACCATTTTCCTTAGAATCATAGTCCATTCATCAAATATGACAAACTTGGATTTTTATAATAATTTCCATTCTTTTTGTGATTGGTGCTATAAACACATTTTCCTTATTAGGTTACACGGTTTTGAGGTTTTGGCTTGGCAGGAAATGCTTTTTTTTCCACTATTTTCCTTAAAACCAAAGATTGTCCATCAAATGGGAGAAACATGGATTCTCATAATAATCTCAATTCTTTTTATGCTTGGGCACTATAAACACATTCTCCTCATTGGCATACACGATTTTAATGCTTTGATTTGGTAAGAAAAGCTTTTCGTTCCACCATTTTTTGTAGAATCAGAGTCCATCCGTCAAATAAGCCGAACTTAGATTCTCATAATAATCTCCATTCTTTTTGTGATTTGGCATTATAAACACATTCTACTCATTAGTATACACGGTTTTGAGGCTTTGATTTGGCAGGAAAAGCCTTTTTTCCATACTTTCCTTAAAACCAAAGTTCATCCATCAAGTGGGAGAAACTTGGATTCGCATAATAATCTCAATTCTTTTTATGATTAGGCATTATAAATACTTCCTCCTCATTAGCATACACAGTTTTGATCCTTTGGGTAGGCAAGAAAAGCTTTTTTTTCCGCCATTTTTCTTAGAACCAAAGTTTATCCGTCAAGCTGGAGAAACTTGGTCTCAATTCTTTTTATGATTGGGCACCATAAACACATTCTCCTCATTAGAATACACGGTTTTTATGCTTTTGTTGGACAACAAAAGTTTTTTTTTCCACCATTTTCTTTAGAACTAAAGTTTGTCTGTGAAATGGGACAAACATGGATTCGCATTATAATCTTAATTCTTTTTATGATTGCACACTATAAACACATTTTCCTTATTGGCATTCATGGTTTTGAAGCTTTGGTTTAGTAAGAAAAGCATTTTGTTCCACCTTTTTCCCTACAATCATAGTCCATCTGTCAAATATGAAAAACTTGGATTTTCATAATGATCTTCATTCCTTTTGTGATTTGGCACTATAAACAGATTCTCCTCTTGAGGATACATGATTTTGAGGCTTTGGTTAGGTAGAAAAAGCTTTCTTTTCCACTATTTTCCTTAGGACCAAAGTTCATCCGTCAAATGTGACAAACTTGGATTCGCACAATAATTTCAATTCTTTTTATGATTAGGCACTATAAAAACATTCTCCTCATTGCCATACATGGTTTTAATGCTTTAGTTGGGCAAAAAAAGCTTTCCTTTCCACTATTTTCCTTAAAACCAAAGTTCATGCATCAAATGTGACAAACTTGGACTCATATTATAATCTTAATTCTTTTTATGATTGGGTACTATAAACCAATTCTCCTAATTGGCATACATGCTTTTGATGCTTTGGTTTTGTAGAATAGGCTTTTCATTCCACCATATTCGTTAGAATGGAAGTTCATCTGTCAAATAGGACAAACTTTGACTTTCGTCAAAATTTGCTTTCCTTTTGTGTTAGGCACTATAAACAAATTCTCCTCATAGGGATACAAAATTTTGATGCATTAGTTTGGTAAGAAAAGCATTTTGTTCCACCCATTTTCATAGAATCAAAGTTCATCTGTCAAAAGGTATAAACAAGATTTTCATAATAATCTCCATTCCTTTTGTGATTGGGTGCCATAAACACATTGTCCTCATTGGGATACACGGTATTAATGCTTCAGTTTAGAAAGAAATACTTTTCTTTCCTCTATTTTCCTTAGAATTAATGTTTGTCCATCAAAAGGGACAAACTTGGATTCATGCAATAATCTTTATTATTTTTATGATTAGGCGCTATAACCAAATTCTCCATATTAGGATAAACATGCTCTGGTTTGGCAAGAAAGGCTTTCCTTTCCACCATTTTCCTTAGAACTAAAGTTCATTCATCAAATGGGATAAACCTAGATTCGCATAATAATCTTAATTCTTTTCATGATTGGGCACTATAAAAAGTTTTTCCTCATTGGCATACATGGTTTTAATGTTTTGGTTAGGCAAGAAAAACTTTCTCTTCCACCATTTTCCTTAGAACCAAAGTTTCTGTCAAATATGACAAACTTGGACTTGCATTATAATCTTAATTCTTTTTATGATTGGGCACTATAAACTGATTCTCCTAATTGGCAGACACAGTTTTGATGCTTTGGGTGGGCAAGAAAAGCTTTCTTTTCCACTATTTTCCTTGGAAGCAAAGTTCATCTATCAAATGGGAGAAACTTGGTCTCTATTCTTTTTATGACTAGGCACTATAAATATATTCTCCTTATTAGGTTACACAGTTTTGATGCTTTTTTTGGGCAAGAAAAGCTTTCATTTCCTTTATTTTCCTTAGAACCAAAGTTTATCCATCAAATTGGACAAACTTAGATTCATGTTATAATCTCAATTCTTTTTATGATTGGGCACTATAAACACATTCTCCTCATTGGCATACACGGTTTTGATGTGTTGGTTTGGTAAGAAAAGCGTTTTGTCCCACCACTTTCCCTAGAATCATAATCCATCCGTCAAATATGACAAACTTGGATTTTTGTATTAATCTTGTGATTTGGTGCTATAAACACATTTGCCTTATTAAGATACACAGTTTTGTGATTTCGGTTCAGTAGGAGAAGTTTTTTTCCACCATTTTCCTTAAAACCAAAGTTCATCCATTAGTAGGAGAAACTTGGGTTCACATAATGATCTCAATTCTTTTTATGATTGGGCACTATAAACATATTCTCCTTATTGGCATACATGGTTTTAATGCTTTGGTTTGGGGTAAAATGCTTTTTGTTCCTCCATTTTCCCTACAATCATAGTCCATCCATTAAAAATGACAAACTTGGATTCACATAGTAATCTTCATTCTTTTTGTGATTTAGCACTATAAACACATTCTCCTCTCAAGGATACATTGTTTTAAGGCTTTAGTTATGCAAAAAAAGTTTTTCCTTTGACTATTTTCTTTAGAACCAAAGGTCATTCGTCAAATACGAGACACTTCTATTCGTATGATAATCCTAACTCTTTTTATGGTTAGGCACTATAAACACATTTTCCTCATTAGCATACACGGTTTTGATGCTTTGGGTGGGCAAGAAAAGCTTTCCTTCCACCATTTTCCATAGAACTAAAGTTTGTCTGTCAAACAGGACAAACTTGGATTCATATTATAATCTCAGTTCTTTTTATGGTGGGGCACTATAAATACATTTTCCTCATTGGCATACACGGTTTTGATGCTTTGTTAGGAAAGAAAAGCATTTTGTTCCACTATTTTCCCTGGAATCATAGTCTATTTGTCAAATAATACAAACATAGATGCTCATAATAATCTACATCCTTTTTGTGATTTGGCACTACAAACACATTCTCCTTGTTAGTATACATGGTTGTAAGGCTTTGGTTTGGCAGGAACAGCATTTTTTTCCACCATTTTCCTTAAAATCAAAGTTTGTTCATCAAATCGGAGAAACTTGGTTCACATAATAATCTCAATTCTTTTTATGATTGGGCACTATAAACACATTCTCCTCTTTAGCATACATTTTTGATGCTTTGGGTAGGCAAGAAAAGCACGCTTTCCACCATTTTCCTTAGAACCAAAGTTCATCCGTCAAACGAGAGCAACTTGGTCTCAATTCTTTTTATGATTAGTCACTATAACCACATTCTCCTTATTAGGATACATGGTTTTGATGCTTATGTTGGGCAATAAAAGCTTTCCTTTCCACCATTTTCCTTTGAACCAAAGTTTATCCGTCAAAAAAGACAAACTTGGATTTGCATTATAATCTTAATTTTTTTTATGATTAGGCACTATAAACACATTTTCCTCATTAGCATACACAGTTTTGATGCTTTTGTTTGGTAAGAAAAGCATTTTGTTTGACCTTTTTCCCTAGAATCATAGTCCATCCATCAACTATGACAAACTTAGATTTTCGCCATAATCTCTATACTTTTTGTGATTTGGTGCTATAAACGCATTTTCCTTATTCGGATACATGGTTTTGATGTTTTGGTTTGGCAACAAAAGCTTTTTTTTCACCATTTCCCTTAAAAACAATGTTCGTCTGTCAAATCAAAGAAACTAGGATTCGCATAATAATATCAGTTCTTTTTATGAGTGGGCACTATAAACACATTCTCCATATTAGCATACATAGTTTTGATGCTTTGGGAGGGCAAGAAAAGCTTTCCTTTGCACTATTTTCCTTAGATCCAAAATCATCCATCAAATGGGAGAAACTTGGATTCATATAATAATCTCAATTCTTTTTATGATTGGGCGTTATAAACACATTCTCCTCATTAAGATACATGGTTTTGATGCTTTTGTTGGGCAAGAAAAGCTTTCCTTTCCACTATTTTCCTTAGAACCAAAGTTTGTCCATCATGTGGGATAAACTTGGATTCGCATTATAATCTCAATTCTTTTTATGATTGGGTGTATAAACACATTCTCCTCATTGGTGTACATGGTTTTGATGCTTTAGTTTGGTATGAAAAGCATTTCATTCCACTACTTTCCCTAAAATCATAGTCCATTCATCAAATATGACAAACTTGAATATTAGTAATAATCTCATTTCTTTTTGTGATTTGGTGCTATAAACACATTCTCATTATTAGGATACACGGATTTGATGTTTTGGTTTGGCAAGGAAAGCTTTTCTTTCCATCATTTTTTGTAGAATCAAAGTTCATTCATTAGTTGAGACAAGCTTAGATTCTCATAATAATCTCTTTTCTTTTGGTGATTGGGCATTATGAGCACATTCTCCTCATTGGGATACACAGTTTTAATGCTTTGGTTGGGCAAGGAAAGCTTTTCTTTCCACTATTTTCCTTAAAACCAAAGTTCATCCTTCAAATGGGATAAACTTTGATGCTCGTAATAATCTCTATTCATTTTATGATTGGCACTGTAAGGATATTCTCCTCATTAGCATACACGATTTTGATGCTTTGGTTTTGTAGGATAGGCTTTTCATTCCTTCATTTTCTTTGGAATGGAAGTTCATCCGTCGAACGGGGCAAACTTTGATTCTCATAATAATCTTGATCCTTTTGGTGATTGAGCATTATAAAAACATTCTCCTTATTTGGATATATGACATTGAAGCTTTAGAACGGCAAAAACCTTTTCTTTCCACCATTTTCCTCAAAATCATATTATGCCTATTAAATATGACAAACTTGGATTTTCATAATAATCTCCTTTCTTTTTGCGATTGGACACTGTAAACAGATTCTCCTCATTGGGATATACAATTTTGACGCATTGGTTTGGCAAGAAAAGCATTTTGTTCCACCATTTTCCATAGAATCAAAGTTCATCCATCAAAAGGTATAAACACAGATTTTTGCAATAATCTCCATTCTTTTTGTGATTAGGCACCATAAACACTTTATCCTCATTGGGATACATGATATTAATGCTTCGGTTTAGGAAGAAAAACTTTTTTCCTCTATTTTCCTTGGAATCAATGTTCGTCCATGAAATAGGACAAACTTGGATTCATGCATTAATCTCCATTCTTTTTACGATTTGGCACCATAAACAAATTCTCCTTATTAGGATACACGTGCTCTGGCGTGGGAAGAAAAGCTTTTCTTTCCACCATTTTCCTTAGAACCAAAGTTTGCCTATTAAATGGGATAAACCTAGATTCACATAATAATCTCAATTCATTTTATGATTGGGCACTATAAAAACATTCTCCTCATTAGCATACATGGTTTTAACGCTTTGGTTGGCTAGGAAAAGCTTTCCTTTCTGCCATTTTCCCTAGAACCAAAGTTCATCCATTAAATATGACAAACTTGGACTCGTATTATAATCTTAATTTTTTTTATGATTGGGCACCATAAATCAATTCTCCTAATTGGCATAAACGATTTTGAAGCTTTGGTTTGGTTGAAGAAGCTTTTCATTCTACCATTTTCATTAGAATGGAAGGTTAACTGTCAAATAGCACAAACTTTGATTTTCGCCATAATCTTTATTTTTTTTTTAGATTGGGTACTATAAACACATTCTCCTCATTGCGATACATAATTTTGATGCTTTGGTTTGGTAAGAAAAGCTTTTTGTTCCACCATTTTCCATATAATCAAAATTCATATGCCAAAAGGTATAAACATAGATTCTTGTAATAATCTCCATTCTTTTTGTTATTGGGCAAAATAAACATATTCTCCTCATTGGGATACATGATTTTGATGCTTCGATTTAGCAAGGAAAACATTTTTGCCACTATTTTCATTAGAATCAATGCTCGTTCGTTAAATGGGACAAACATGGATTCATGCAATAATCCCCATCTTTTTGCAATTACGCACTATAAACACATTTTTCTCATTGCCATACATGGTTTTCATGCTTTGGTTTGGCAACAAAAGCTTTTCTTTTCACTATTTTCCTCAGAACCAAAGTTCACTGGAAAAATAAGACAAACTTGGATTCGCATAATAACCCCAGCTCTTTTTATGAATGGACACTATAAAAACATTCTCCTCATTAGCATACATGATTTTGATGTTTGGTTTAGTAAGAGAAGCTTTTCGTTGCACCATTCTCCCTAGAATCATAGTCCATCCATCAAATGTGACAAACCTGGATTCTCATAATAATCTCCATTCTTTTTATCATTTGGCACTATACACACATTTCCCTCATTAGGATAAGTGGTTTTGAGGCTTTGTTTTACCAAGAAAAGCTTTATCTTCCACCATTTTCCTTAAAACCAAACTTAGTCCATCAAATGGGACAAACATAGATTTGCACACTCAATTTCTTTTTATGATTAGGCACTATAAACACATTCTCCTCATTGGCATACACGATTTTGATGCTTTGCTTTGGCAGGAAAAGCTTTTCATTCCACTATTTTCCCTAGAATCATAGTCCATCTATCAAATATGACAAATGTGGATTCTCATAATAATCTCTATTCTTTTTGTGATTTGGCACTATAAATACATTATCCATATTAGGATACATGGTTTTGAGGTTTTGGTTTGGCAGGAAAAGCTTTTTTTCCACCAATTTCCTTTAAACCAAAGTTCATCCATCTAGTGGGAGAAACTTGTATTCGGGTGATAATCTCAATTCTTTTTATGATCAGGGATTATAAACATATTCTTCTCATTAGCATACACAGTTTTGATGCTTTGAGTGGGCAAGAAAAGCTTTTCTTCCCACCATTTTCCTTAAAACCAAAGTTCGCCTGTCAAATAAGAGAAACTTGGATTCGCATAATAATCCCTATTCTTTTTATGATTGGGCACTATAAACACATTCTCCTCATTAGGATACACTATTTTGATGCTTTGCCGGGTAAGAAAAGTTTTTCTTTCCACCATTTTCCTTAGAACTTAAGTTCATCCGTCAAATGAGAGAACCTAGGTTTCACATAATAATCTTAATTCATTTTATGATTGGGTGCTATAAACATATTCTCCTTATTAGGATACACGATTTTGATGCTTTTATTGGGCTAGAAAAGCTTTTCTTTCCACCATTTTCCTTAGAACCAAAGTTTATCTGCCAAACAATAGAAACTGGGTTTCGCATAATAATCTCAATTTCTTTCATGATTGGGCACTATAAACTCATTCTCCTCATTAGGATACATGGTTTTAATGCTTTTGTTGGGCTAGAAAAGCTTTTCTTTCCACCATTTTCCTTAGAACCAAAGTTTATCTGTCAGATGGTATGATTGGGCACTATAAACTCATTCTTCTGATTAGGATACATGGTTTTAATGCTTTTGTTGGGCTAGAAAAGCTTTTCTTTCCATCATTTTCCTTAGAACCAAAGTTTGTCTGTCAAATGGGATAAACTTGGATTCACATTGTAATCTCAATTTTTTTTATGATTGGGCACCATAAACACATTCTCCTCCTTGGCATACACAGTTTTCATGCTTTGGTTTGGTAGGAAAAGTGTTTCGATCTACCATTTTCCCTGGAATCATAGTCCATCTGTCAAATATGATAGATTAGGATTTTCATAATAATCTACAATCTTTTTGTGATTTTGCCCTATAAACACATTCTCCTTAGTAGGATACATGGTTCTGGGGTTTTGGCTTGGTAGGAAAAGCTTTTTTTGCACCAATTTCTTTAAAACTAAAGTTTGTCCGTCAAATGGGAGAAACTTGGATTCGCATAATAATCTCAATTCTTTTTATGATTGGGCATGATAAACACATTCTCCTCATTGGCATAAATAGTTTTAATGCTTTGGTTTGGTAAGAAAAGCTTTTTGTTTCACCATTTTCCCTAGAATCATAGTCCATCTGTCAAATAAGACAAACTTGGATTCTCATAATAATCTCCATTCATTTTGTAATTTGGCGCTAGAAACACATTCTCCTCCTTAGTATATACGGTTTTAAGGCCTTCGTTTGGCATGAAAAGCTTTTTCTTCCACCATTTTCCTCAAAACCAAAGTTCATCTATCAATGGAAGAAATTTGGATTCTCATAATAATCTCAATTCCTTTTATTATTGGGCACTATAAACACATTCTCCTTATTAGCCAAAATGGTTTTGATGCTTTGGGTGGGCAAGAAAAGCTTTCCTTTACACTATTTTCCTTAAAACTGAAGTTTGTACATCAAACAGGAAAAACTTGGATTCGCATAATAATCTCAATTCTTTTTATGATTAGGCACTATAAACATATTCTCCTCATTAGGATACATGGTTTTGATGCTTTTGTTGGGCAATAAAAGCTTTCCCTTCCACCATTTTCCTTAGAACCAAAGTTTGTCTGTCAAATAGGACAAACTTGGATTCACATTATAATCTCAATTCTTTTTATGATTAGGCACTGTAAACACATTCTTCTCATTGGCATACATGGTTTTGATGCTTTGGTTTGGTAAGAAAAGCATATCATTCCACCATTTACCCTCGAATCATAGTTCATCTGTCAAATACGACAAACTTGGATTTTTGTAATAATCTCTATTCTTTTTATGATTTGGTGCTATAAACACATTTTTCTTACTAGGATACACTGTTTTGAGGTTTGGTTTGGTAGGAAAAGCTTTTTTTTTGCCATTTTCCTTAAAACCAAAGTTTGTCCAGCCAATGGGACAAACTTGGATTCGTATAATAATCTTAATTCTTTTTATACTTTGTGTAGGCAGGAAATGCTCCTCATTTCGATACACGGTTTTGATTATTAATGTCCATTCTTTTTGTGATTTGGCATTGTAAACATGTTCTTCTCATTAGGATATGCAGTTTTAAGGCTTTGGTTTGGCATGAAAAGCTTTTTTTTCCCCACTATTTTCCTTAAAACCAAAGCTTGTCTATCAAATGGGAGCAACTTGGATTCGCATAATAATCTCAATTCCTTTTATGATTGGACACTTTAAACATATTCTCCTTGTTAGCAAACATGATTTTGATGCTTTGGGTAGGCAAGAAAACCTTTCTTTTCCACCATTTTCCTTAGAACCAAAGTTCATCCATCAAATGGGGGAAACTTGGATTCACTTAATAATCAGAATTCTTTTTATGATTGGGCACCATAAACGCATTCTCCTCATTAGGATACATGGTTTTGATGCTTTTGTTAGGCAGGAAAAGCTTTCCTTTTCACCATTTTCCTTAGAACCAAAGTTTATCTATCAAATCAGACAAACTTGGATTCGCATTATAATCTCAAATCTTTTTATAATTAGGCACTATAAACACATTCTCCTCCTCGGCATACACGGTTTTAATGCTTTGGTTTGGTAAGAAAAGGGTTTCGTTCCATCATTTTCCCTGGAGTTATAGTCCATCGATCAAATATGACAAACTTTGGATTTTCATAATAATCTCCATTCTTTTTGTGATTTGGTGCTATAAACATGTTCTCCTTATTAGTATACACGGTTTTGCGGTTTCAATTTGGCAAGAAAAGCTTTTTTTCCACCATTTTCTATAAAACCAAAGTTTGTCTATCAAATGGGAGAAAGTAGGATTCACATAATAATATCAATTCTTTTTACGATTGGGCACAGTAAACACATTCTCCTCATTAGCATACACGGTTTTGATGCATTGGGTGGGCAAGAAAAGCTTTCCTTTCCACTACATTCCTTAGAACCAAAGTTTGTTCGTCAAATGAGAGAAACTTGGATTCATGTAATAATCTCAATTCTTTTTATGATTAGGCACTTTAAACACATTGTCCTCGTTAGGATGCACGGTTGCGATGCTTTTGTTGGGCAAGAAAAGCTTTCCTCTGCAACATTTTCCTTATAACCAAAATTTGTCCATCAAATAGGACAAACTTGAATTCACATTATAATCTCAATTTTTTTTATGATTGAGTGCTATAAGCAAGTTTTCCTCACTGGCATACACGGTTTTGATACTTTTGTTCGGTGAAAAAAGCGTTTTATTCCATCATTTTCCCTAGAATCATAGCCCATTCGTCAAATATGACAAACTTAGATTTTGATAATAATCTCCATTCTTTTTGTGATTTGGTGCTATAAACACATTGTCTTTATTCGGATACATGGTTTTAAGGTTTTAGTTTAGCAGGAAAAGCATTTTTTCCATCATTTTCCTTCAAACCAAAGTTCGTCCGTCAAATAGGAGAAACTAGGATTCACATAATAATATCAATTATGTTTATGATTGGGCACTATAAACACAATCTGCTTATTAGCATGCACATTATTGATGCTTTGGGTGGGCAAGAAAAGCTTTCCTTTCCATTATTTTCCTTACAACCACAGTTCATCCATCAAATGGGAGAGACTAGGATTCGCCTAATAATCTTAATTTTTTTATTATTAGGCACTATAAACACATGCTCCTCATTAGGATAAACGGTTTTAATGCTTTTGTTGGGCAAGAAAAGCTTTCCTTTCCACCATTTTCCTTGGAACCAAAGTTTGTTCGTTAAATGGGACAAGCTTGGATTCATATTATAATCTCAATTCTTTTTATGATTCAACACTATAAACATATTTCCTCATGGCATACACAATTTTGATGCTTTGGTTTGGCAAGAAAAGCATTTCGTTTCGTCATTTTCCCTAGAATCATAGTCCATCCGTCAAATATGATAAACTTGGATTTTTGTAATAATCTACACTCTTTTTGTGATTTCGTGCTATAAACACATTCTTCTTATTAGGATGCACGATTTTTAGGTTTTGATGCTTTTGTGGGGCAAGAAAAGCTTTCCTCTCCGCCATTTTCCCTAGAATCATACTCCATCCGTCAAATAAAACAAACTTGGACTCCCATTATAATCTCCATTCTTTTTGTGATTTGACACTATAAACACATTCTCCTCATTAGTATACATGATTTTGAGGCCTTGGTTTGGTAGGATAAGCTTTTTTTTTCCACTATTTTCCTTAAAACCAAAGCTCATCCGTCAAATGGTAGAAACTTGATTTGCATAATAATCTCAATTCTTTTTATAATTGGGCACTATAAACACATTCTTCTCATTAGCAAACACAATTTTGATGCTTTGGGTGGGCAAGAAAAGCTTTCCTTCCCACCATTTTTCTTAGAACCAAAGTTCGTACGTCAAACGAGAGAAACTTGGATTTGCATAATAATCTCAATTCTTTTTATGATTGGGCACTATAAACAAATTCTCCTCATTAGGATGCAAGGTTTTGATGCTTTTGTTGCACAAGAAAAGCTTTCCTATCCACCATTTTCCTTAGAACCAAAGTTTGACTATCGAATGAGACAAACTTGGATTTGCATTATAGTCTCAATTTATTTTATGATTAGGCACTATAAACATATTCTCCTCATTCACATACATCATTTTGATGCTTTGGCTTGCTTTAGCTTGCAAAAAAAACCATTTTGTTCCAACATTTACCCTCGAATCATAGTCCATTCATCAAATACAGCAAACTTAGATTTTCATAATAATCTCTATTATTTTTGTGATTTGGTGCTGTAAACACATTTTCCTTATTAGGATACATTGTTTTGAGGTTTTGGTTTGGTAGGAAAAGCTTTTTTTCCACCATTTTCCTTAAAACCAAAGTTTGTCCAGCCAATAGGACAAACTTGGATTTGTATAATAATCTTAATTTTTTTTACACTTTGGGTGGGCAGGAAATGCTCCTCATTACGATACACAATTTTGATGCTTTTGTTGGGCAAGAAAAGCTTTCCTTTCCACTATTTTCCTTAAAACCAAAGTTTATCCATCAAATGGGATAAACTTGGATTCACATTATAGTCTCAATTCTTTTTATGATTGGGCACTGTAAACAAATTTCCTCATTGGCATACACGGTTTTGATGCTTTGGTTTGGCAAGAAAAACGTTTCATTCTACCATTTTCCCTAGAATTATATCTATCCATCAAATATGAAAAACTTGGATTTTCGCAATAATCTCAATTTTTTTTATGATTTGGTGCTACAAACACATTCTCCTTATTAGGATACACGATTTTGAGGTTTTGGTTTGGTAGGAAAAGCTTTTTTTCCATAATTTTCCATAAAACCAAAGTTCATCCATCTAGTGAGAGAAACTTGGATTCGCATAGTAATCTTAATTCTTTTTATGATTGGGCACTGTAAACACATTCTCCTCATTGGCATACATGATTTTAATGCTTCGGTTTGGTACAAAAAGCTTTTCGTTCTTCTATTTTCCTTAGAATCATATTCTATCCATTAAAGATGACAAACTTGGATTCTCATAGTAATCTCTATTCTTTTTGTGATTTGGTGTTATAAACACATTCTTCTCTTGATGATACACGGTTTTGAGGCTTTGGTTAGCCAAAAAAAGCTTTTCTTTTCACTATTTTCCTTAGAACTAAAGTTCCTCTGTCAAATATGAAAAGCTTGGATTCGTAAAATAATTTCAATTCTTTTTATGATTGGGCACTATAAACATATTCTCCTTATTGGCGTACACAGTTTTGATGCTGTGGTTTTGTTCGTTCCACCATTTTCCCTAGAACCAAAGTTCATCTGTCAAAAGGGACAAACTTGAATTCGCATAATAATCTCAATTTTTTTTATATTTGCGCACTATAAACACTTTTTTCTTATTGGCATACATCATTTTGATGCTTTGATTGGGCAAAAAAATCTTTCCCTTCTACCATTTTCCTATGAACCAAAGTTCATTTGTCAAAAGGGAGTAACTTTGATTGACATTATAATCTTTATTGTTTTTATGATTGGGCTCTATAAACACATTCTCCTCATTGGCATACATGGTTTCCATCTTTGGCTTGGCAGAAAAAGCTTTTCTTTCCAACATTTTCCTTAGAACCAAAGTTCATTCGTCAAAAGGGGTAAACTTGGATTTGTATAATAAACTCAATTCTTTATTATTTGCACACTATAAACACATTCTCCTGATTGGCATACATGGTTTCGATGCTTTGATTGGGCAAGGAAAGCTTTCCTTTCGGCCAATTTCCTTAGAACCAAAGTTCGTTCGTCAAACAAGACTAACTTTTATTCATATTATAATCTCAATTCTTTTTATGGTTGGGCACTGTAAACACATTCTCTGTATTGGCATGCACAGTTTTCGTGCTTTGGTTTAGCAAAAAAAGCTTTTCTTTCCTTCATTTTCGTTAGAACCAAAGTTCATCCATCAAATGAGATAAACTTGGATCCATATAATAATCTTATTTCTTATTGTGATAAGGCACTATAAACACATTATTCTCATTGGCATACATAGTTTTGATGCTTTGGTTTGGTAAGAAAAGCTTTCTGTTGCACCATTTTCCCTAGAACCATAGTCCATCCATCAAATAAGACAAACCTGGATGCCTATAAAAATCTCTATTCTTTTTTGTGATTTGGCATATAAACACACTCTTCTCATTAGGATACATAGTTTCGAGGCTTTGATTTGGCAGGAAAAGCAGTTTTTCATCCATTTTCCTTGAAACCAAAGCTTTTTTGTCAAATAGGACAAACTTGGATTTGCATTATAATCTATATTCTTTTTGTGATTGGGCACTATAAACACATTCTCCTCATTGGCATACATCGTTTTGATGCTTTGCTTTAGTAAGAAAAGTGTTTCGATTCACCATTTTACCTAGAATCATAGTCCATCTATCAAATATGATAGCCTTGGATTTTCATAATAATCTCCATTCTTTTTGTGATTTTACACTATAAACACATTTTCCTTAGTAGGATACATGGTTCTAGGATTTTGGCTTGGCAGTAAAAGCTTTTTTTTCCAAAATTTTCCTTAAAACCAAAGTTCGTCCATCAAATGGGAGAAACTTGGATTTGCATAATAATCTCAATCTTTTTTTATGATTGGGCACTATAAACATATTCTCCTCATTGGCATAAATGGTTTAATGCTTTAGTTTGGTAAGAAAAGCTATTTATTCCACCATTTTCCCTAGAATCATATGCTATCCATCAAATAAGACAAACTTGGATTCCCATAATAATCTCCATTCTTTTTATGATTTGGCACTATAAACACATTCTCCTCCTTCATATATACGGTTTTGAGGCCTTGGTTTGGCAGGAAAAGCTTTTTTTTTCCACTATTTTACTTAAAACCAAAGCTCATCCATCAAATGGTAGACACTTGGATTCGCATAATAATGATTGGGCACTATAAACATATTCTCCTTATTAACAAAAACAGTTTTGATGCTTTGGATTGGCAAGAAAAGCTTTCCTTCTCACTTTTTTCCCTAGAACCAAAGTTTGTACGTCAAATGGGAGAAACTTGGATTCGCATAATAATCTCAATTCTTTTTATGATTAGGCACCATAAACACATTCTCCTCATTAGGATACAAGGTTTTGATGCTTTTGTTGCATAAGAAAAGCTTTAGTTTCCACCATTTTCCTTAGAACCAAAGTTTGACCATTAAATAAGACAAACTTGGATTCGCATTATAGTCTCAATTTATTTTATGATTAGGCACTATAAACATATTCTTCTCGTTGGCATACATGGTTTTGATGCTTTGGCTTAGTAAGAAAACTGTTTTGTTCCAACATTTACCCTCGAATCATAGTCTATTCGTCAATATGATAAACTTGGATTTTCATAATAATCTCTATTCTTTTTCTGATTTGGTGCTATAAACACATTTTTCTTATTAGGATACACTATTTTGAGGTTTTGGTTTGGTAGGAAAAGTATTTTTTCCACCATTTTCCTTAAAACCAAAGTTTGTCCAACCAATGGGACAAACTAGGATTTGCATAATAATCTCAATTCTTTTTATGATTGGGCACTACAAGCACATTCTCCTTATTAGTAAACAAGTTTTTGATGCTTTGGATGGGCAAGAAAAGCTTTTCTTTTCACCATTTTCCTTAAAACCAAAGTTCATCCACCAAACAGAAGAAACTTAGATTTGCATAGCAATCTGAATTCTTTTTATGATTAGGCACTGTATACACATTTTCCTCATTAGGATACATTGTTTTCATGCTTTTGTTGGGCAAGAAAAGCTTTCCTTTCTACCATTTTCCTTAGAACCAAAGTTTATCCATCAAATGGGACAAACTTTGATTCGTATTATAATCTCAATGCATTTTATGATTGGGCATTGTAAACACATTCTCCTTATTAACATACACAGTTTTGATGCTTTGGTTTGGTAAGAAAAGCATTTCATTCCACTATTTTCCCTAGAGTCATGTCTATCCGTCAAATATGAAAAACTTGGATTTTCATAATAATCTCCATTCTTGTTGTGATTTGGTGCTATAAACACATTCTTCGTATTAGGATACATGGTTTTGAGATTTTGGTTTGGTAGGAAAAGCTTTTTTTTTCCATCATTTTCCTTAAAACCAAAGTTCATCCATCAAATGGGAGAAGCTAGGATTCGCACTGTATATCAATTCTTTTTATGATTAGGCACTATAAGCATATTCTCCTTATTAGCATACATGGTTTTGATGCTTTGGGTGGGCAAGAAAAGCTTTCCTTTCCATTATTTTCCTTAGAACCAAAGTTCATCCATCAAACAGGAAAAACTTGGAATTGCATAAGAATCTCAACTTTTTTTATGATTGGGCACTGTAGACACATTCTCCTCATTAGGATACACAGCTTTAATGCTTTGTTGGGCAAGAAAAGCTTTCTTCTCCACCATTTTCCTTAAAACCAAAGTTTTTCTATACAATGGGACAAACTTGGATTCACATAATAATCTAAATTCTTTTTATGATTAGGCACTATAAACACATTTTCCTCACTGGTATATAAAGTTTTGATGCTTTTGTTTGGTAAGAAAAACGTTTCATTCCACCATTTTCCCAAGAATCATAGTCCATTAATCAAATATGGCAAACTTCGATTTTCATAATAATATCCATTCTTTTTTTGAATTAGTGCTATAAACACATTCTCCTTATTAGAATACACGGTTTTGAGGTTTTGCTTTAGCAGGAAAAGCTTTTTTTCCACCATTTTCCTTAAAAATGAAGTTCATTTGTCAAATGGGAGAAACTAAGATTCGTATAGTAATATCAATTGTTTTTATGATTAGGCACTATAAGCACATTCTTCTCATTAGCATACACAGTATTGATGCTTTAGGTGGGCAAGAAAAGCTTTCCTTTCCACTATTTTCCATAGAATCTAAGTTCATCCGTCAAACGAGAGAGACTAGGATTCACATAATAATCTCAATTTTTTTATGATTGGGCACTATAAACACATTTTCATCATTAGGATACACGGTTTTGATGCTTTTGTTGGATAAGAAAGGCTTTCCTTTCTACCATTTTCCTTAGAAGCAAAGTTTATCTGTCAAATGGGACAAACTTGGATTTGCATTACAATCTCAATTATTTTTATGATTAGGCACTGTAAACACATTTTTCTTATTGGCATACATGGTTTTGATGCTTTAGTTTGGTAAGAAAAGCATTCCGTTCCACCATTTTCCCTAGAATCATATTCCATCCATCAAATATGACAAACTTGGATTTTTGTAATAATCTCCATTCGTTTTTGTGATTTGTTGCTATAAACACATTCTCTTTATTAGGATACATGGTTTTGAGATTTTGGTTTAGCAGGAAAAGCATTTTTTCCACCTTTTTCCTTAAGACCAAAGTTCATCCATCAAGTGTGAGAAACTTGGATTCATATAATAATCTCAATTCTTTTTATGATTGGCACTATAAACACATTCTCCTCATTGGCATACACGATTTTAATGCTTTGGTTTGGTATAAAAAGCTTTTCGTTCCTCTATTTTCCCTAGAATCATAGTCCATCCATTAAAGATGATAAACTTGGATTCTTAAGTAATCTCCATTTTTTTTCTGATTTGGCGCTATAAATAGATTCTTCGCTTGAGGATACCAGGTTTAGAGGCTTCTATTAGGTAGAAAGAGCTTTTCTTCCCACTATTTTCCTTGGAACCAAAGTTTGTCCATCAAATGTGACAAACTTGGATTCGCACAATAATTTCAATTCATTTTATATTTGTGCACTATAAACATATTCTCCTAATTGGCATACGTGGTTTTGATGTTTGATTGGGCATGAAAAACTTTTCTTTCCACCGTTTTCCTTAAAACCGAAGTTTATCTGCCAAACGTGACTAACTTTGATTCGCATTATAATCTCAATTCTTTTTATGATTGGGTACTATAAAAACATTCTCCTCATTAGCATAAATGGTTTTCATGCTTTCATTTAGCAGAAAAAGCTTTTCTTTTCTCTATTTTCCTTAAAACCAGAGTACGTCTGTCAAATGGGACAAACTTGGATTCACATAATAATCTCAATTCCTTTTATGATTGGGTACTATAAACATATTTTTCTCATTGGCATACATGATTTTGATGCTTTGGTTTGCTAAGAAAAGCATTTCGTTCCACTATTTTCCCTAGAATCATAGTCCATCCATCAAATAAGTCAAACTTGGATTCTCATAAAAATCTCCATTCGTTTTGTGATTTGGTGCTGCAAACATATTCTCCTCATTAAGATACACGGTTTTGAGCCTTTGGTTTAACAAGAAAAGTATTTTTTCCACCATTTTCCTTAAAACCAAAGTTTGTCCATCAAATGGGACAAACTTGGCTTTGCATAATAATCTCAATTCTTTATATGATAGGGCACTATAAACACATTCTCCTCATTGTCATACACAATTTTGATGCTTTGATTAGGCAAGAAAAGCTTTCTTTTCCACCAATTTCCTTAAAACCAAAGTTCATCTATCAAATAGGATAAGCCTAGATTCACATAATAATCTCAATTCTCTTTATGGTTAGGCACTATAAACACATTCTCCTCACTAGCATACACGTTTTTTATGCTTTGGCTTGGTAAGAAAAGCTTTTCATTGCATCATTTTTCCCAAAGTCATAGTCAATCCGACAAATAAGACAAACTTGGATTCTCATAATAATCTCTATTAGGACACACGGTTTTGATGGTTTGGTTTGGCAGACAAAATTTTCTTTCTGCCATTTTTCTTAGAACCAAAGTTTGTCTGTTAAATAGGACAAACTTGGATTCGCATAATAATCTCAATTCTTTTTATGATTGGCCACTATAAACACATTCTTCTCATTGGCATACAAGGTTTTGATCCTTTGGTTTGGTGGGAAAAGCCTTTTATTTTGCCATTTTCTCTAGAATCATAGTCCATCCATCAAATAAGACAAACTTGGATTCTCATAAAAATCTCCTTTATTTTTGTGATTTGGCACTATAAACACATTCTACTCATTAGGGCACATGGTTTATAGGCTTTGGTTTGGCAAGAAAAACATTTTTTCCACCATTTTCCTTAAAACCAAAGTTCATCCCTTAAATGGGACAAACTTGGATTTGCATAATAATCTCAATTCTTTATATGATTGGGCGCTATAAAAAAATTCTCCTTATTGGCATACACGATTTTGTTGCTTTGATTGGGCAAGAAAAGCTTTCCTTTCCACCATTTTCCTTAGAACCAAAGTTCATCGGTGCATTGGAACAAACTTGGATTCATATAACAATCTCAATTTTTTTTATGATTAGGCATTATAAGCACATCCTCCTCATTGGCATACAAGGTTTTGATGCTTTGATAAGGCAAGAAAATCTTTCCTTTCCAACATTTTCTCTAAAACCAAAGTTCATCTGTCAAATGGGACAAACTTGCCTTCGCATTATAATCTTAATTTTTTTTATGATTGGGAACTATAAGCACATTTTCCTTATGGGCATACATGGTTTTGATGCTTTGTTTTGGCAAAAAAAAGCTTTTCTTTCCCCTCTTTTCCTTAGAAAGAAATTTGTCCGTCAAGTGGGACAAACTTGGATTCGCATAATAATCTCAACTCTTTTTATGGCTAGGCACTATAAACACACTCTTGTCATTAGCACACATACTTTTAATGCTTTGTTTTGGTAAAAAAAGCTTTTGTTCCTCCATTTCCCTAGAGTTATAGTCCATCTAACAAATAAAACAAACTTGGATTCTCATGATAATCTCTGTTCTTTTTGTGATTAGGCACTATAAACCCATTTTTCTCATGGGATACACAGTTTTGATGCTTTGATTTGGTAGAAAAAGCTTTTCTTTCTACCATTTTCCTTAGAACCAAAGTTCATCCGTCAAATGGGACAAACTTGCACATAATAATCTCAATTCCTTTTATATTTGGGTGCTATAAACACATTTTCCTCATTAGTATACATGGTTTTGATGCTTTGACTAGGTAAGAAAAGCTTTGCTTTCCACCATTTTCCTTAGAACCAAAGTTCATCTATCAAATGGGACTAACTTGGATTCACTTTATAATATCAATGCTTTTTATGATTGGGCACTATAAACATATTTTTCTCATTAGCATATGCGGTTTTCATGCTTTCGTTTGGCAGAAAAAGCTTTTCTTTCCACTATTTTCCTTAGAACTAAAGTTCATCCATCAAATGGGACAAACTTGGATTCGCATAATAATCTCAATTCTTTTTATGATTGGCCACTATAAACACAATATTCTCACTGGCATGCACAGTTTGGATGCTTTCGTTTGGTAAGAAAAGCTTTTTGTTCCATAATTTTACCTAGAATCATAGTTCATCCATCAAATAAGACATACTTGGATTCTCATAAAAATTTCCATTCATTTTGTGATTTGGCGCTATAAACACATTCTCCTCATTAAGATATACGATTTTGAGGCTTTGGTTCGGCAAGAAAAGATTTTTCAACCATTTTCCTTAAAACCAAAGTTTGTCTGTCAAATGGGACAAACTTGGATTCATATAATAATCTCAATTCCTTCTATGATTGAGCACTATAAACACATTCTCCTTATTGTCATTCATAGGTTTAATGTTTTCATTGGGAAGTTTTCTTTTCCACCATTTCCTTAGAGCCAAAGTTCATCCGCCAAATGGGACAAACCTGGATTTGTATAATAATCTCAATTCCTTTTATGATTGGGCACCATAAACACATTCTCCTCATTGGCATACAGGATTTTGATGCTTGGATTGGGCAAGAAAAGCTTTCCTTATGACCATTTTCCTTAGCATCAAGGTTCATCTATCAAATGGGACAAACTTGAATTCGCATTATAATCTCAATTCTTTTTATGATTGGGCACTATAAACATATTTTCCTTATTGGCATACACGATTTTGATGTTTTGTTTTGACAGAAAAACTTTTTCTTCCACCATTTTCCTTAAAACCAAAGTTTGTCCATCAAATGGGACAAACTTGGATTTGCATAATAATCTCAATTCTTTTTATGATTGGTGACAATAAACACATTCTCCTTATTGGTATACACGCTTTTGATGCTTTGGTCTGGTAAGAAAGGCTTTTCAATCCACCATTTTCCCCAGAATTATAGTCCATCTGACAAATAAGAGAAATTTGGATTCTCATAATAATCTCCATTTTTTTTGTGATTAGGCACTATGCACACATTTTCCTCACACGGATACACGGTTTTGATGCTTTGGATTGGCAGGAAAAGCTTTTCTTTCTACCATTTTCCAAAGAATCAAAGTTCGTTCATTAGCTAAGACAAGACTGGATTCTTATAATAATCTCTTTCCTTTTGGTGATTGGGCATTATAAACATATTCTCCTTATTGGTATACACAGTTTTGATGCTTTGGTTTGGCAAGGAAAGCTTTTTTTTCCACCATTTTCCTTAGAACCAACGTTCATTTGCCAAACGGACAAACTTTGATTCTCATAATAATCTCTATTCTTTTCATGATTGGCACTATAATATATTCTCTTTATTAGTGTACACTATTTTGATGCTCTAGTTTTGTAGGATAGGCTTTTTGTTCCTCCATTTTCTTTGGAATGGAAGGTCATCCGTCAAATGGGACAAACTTTGATTCTCTAATAATCTCTATCCTTTTGGTGATTGGGCACTATAAAAACGTTCTCATCATTGGGATACATAACATTGAGGCATTAGAATAGTAAAAGGCCTTCTTTTTCCACCGTTTTCCTCAGAATCAGATTACATTTGTTAAATGTGACAAACTTAGATTCTCATAAAAATCTCTACTCTTTTTGTGATTGTGCATTGTAAATAGACTCTCCTCATTGGTGTAGACACCTTATTTTGTCCAGGCTAATTTCTAGCAATCTGGAGCATGCATGTAAGAGGGGGCGATGTCCAGGCAAAAAAGTATTTTAAGGACGTCAAAAAGGCCTAGGGATCATATCAAAGATATATGCAAAAATGTGGCATCAAATGACATAGTCCAAGGTATCTGGGGATAAAAGATATAAGAAAATTCACAATTTTACTTGAATGTATCGATACATGGTTCTCATGTATTGATACAATGCTCCAACACACCAAAAATTTGAAATGTCCCCATTTGTATCGATACATCATGTAGATGTATCGATACATCATGTAGATGTATCGATACATAAGCCTCTGTATCGATACAGGACCTCATATATCGATACTAGGCCATGCCAGGACCAAAACATGCATTCTATAAAGCAATGTATCGATACATATCCATATGTATCGATAAAGTGGTTCATAGTATAGATACAATTGTTCATAGTATCGATACAATGATCATTGTATCGATACAATGTTCATTGTATCGATATACACAAGGTTTTTGGACCAAATGTATCCATACATTATGCAATGTATCGATACATGTAGGCCATTTTCATGGTCTAGACATTTTTAATTCATCCACCATTGATCCAAAACTCGATTTTAACTCATTTCTTTACATCAAGAAAGATTAAAACAAATATCATATTATGAATTTAGACTTTTGGATTAATCAAAACATTTATTTTAAGTCTAAAATGGATCAAAAGGGTTAAGGTCATTTGATCACCCTACTCCTCCTTAATTATTGGCCAATGTCACCATCAGCCACCCTAGTTGCCAGAAAATCATTTTAGCATTTAAACCAGCCACCCTATGCACATCACATTGGCAGCAAGTTGCTCCCTACAGCCACCCTATAGCCACCATGCTGACATCACCTTGTCCTCTTGAGAACTGGCCAAAAACACCTCTAATTTGGCTCTAAAAGGCTGGTATAAATGGACCACTTCTATCTCAGCTAAAAAAGGTTAGATTCCAGCTCATTTACACTTCCAAAAACAAATTCATACACAAGAAAACCAAATCTTGTAGCTCTTCACCCACCACCCAAAAATAGCCCCAAAACATTAACATTCAACCAATACACACACCAAAAATCACCCTCATCCATACCAGAACCAAAACCTCACTCTTTCTCTTTTTTTCTTGCTTGTTAACAACGAGGAAGAGAGGGAAATTCAAGCCATCTCTGCTGCTCCAACTCTTTGGCCAAAGTTTAAGTTTTGTCGGTATAACTTCCTACTCTATCACTTAAATTTTTATTTTTTAGTGCCTTCATCATTTTAGTGAGCTGTCCATGTTTCCATCACCCTCTTAGGATTATCATGCATTATTGTGGCTTTTGGTTGTGGTAGTTTAGGATTTGGATGCTTTAATGCTCCTTGGATGTGCAAAAATGCCTTATTTCATCCTTATTAGTTGATATCGCTTGCTCATGCATTTTTTGCCATGTCCATGCATCTTGTTATCTTTAATCCATGTATGAATCATTAGCCTAACACATTTCAAGCACATTTACAACTTAACTTGCATGAAGCATTGTCATTTTAAGCATCCATAACATTTTTTTGTCAAAGTATGTAACACTTTCTTTGTCTAGGCCATTAGTAAAATTAGCATCCCCATTCTTGTTATGTGCCATCCCCTTGTATGTTTGTTGTCTTCTCCTTGTCAAAATGCATGTTTGGTGGCTTTCAAAAATTGATTTTTGAAATCCCCCAAGCCAAGCATGTTAACCTCTACCAATGAGGATTAGCATGGACTTAGCATTTTCCTTAAAGCTAGCAAAATATCTTAGGGAAAATTAAGTTTTCCAGATCTGGAATCTTAGGTAAACAAGCTCAAATCTTCTAATTTTCCAACAAAAATGACTTTACACTCATCCCCGAAATGTTTGTGCCTTGTTTTTGAGTCAAAACCTTGAGTGGTATGATTAACGAACTGTTTCATTGCCCTAAAATACTCTGGGGCTGTGCAAATGAGTTCATGATGCTCATGCCAATCTTTTCCTTCGATCATGGACATTCGACTGTCAAAGACTTAGTGTAGGCCCGTAAACATAAGGAAAACAAGGAAGATCCCCTGCTTTGCTTTGTGCCCTGCTGGCGTCACAACTATTGCAAATTAAAAAATCACTTTAAAATCTTAAAAGATTTTTTATGAATTTTCTGATATTTTGCTATCAAAGCATGTTGAATTATCTTTAAAATGATGTCTTATTCACCCCTAGATCATTCCGGATGAGAGAGTTATGATTTTTCAAGTCTAAACTGTCTGGAACCTTTGGAATCAGAACATGTATTCTGGTTGGGCTGTTCAGGCCCATTAAATGATTTTTCCAAATTCTTTAAACATTTTTCCTAAAAGATTTGTAAAATTCCCTTTTCAGAAAGGTATTGTTTGCAATTTTTTGATGCCAAATGAGTCTGGGGTGATTTTTCAAAGTTTGACACACCTTATTTCTCATATGCTCTGCCTGCAGCACTATCAATCCGAACTTGAAAATTTATTCCCCTAGAAAGTTTCTTTTTAGGGTAGTGGGAATATTTTTAGGATGACCCTCATAGAGTCGCCTCTCTAACGGTGTCTTGTCCACCTTCTAAATCCTTCGAATCAATTTAGAATAAATTCGGGAAGCAAGATAGCGCGATGTTGTCCCCTATTTTTAATTTTGGTCAAAGCAGAGTTGTTTTCCCGAATTTCGTCTCGAGACATTTGAATGTCTCTATGTCAACCTGATTAGACTCGAGAACATGCCTTGACCTCCCATTGGCTCGTATCAAGGCACAAACACATTTCACATCTTTACCATCCTCATTCACAATAATTTTTTTTACCTAAAGTTGTCAAAATGCTATCCCGACTTCTAAATCACAAGATTTTATCAACTTAATTTTTCCAACTCAACTCCTTTAAAGAGTGTCGGACGTGTCACTTTTGGGATACTCCAACCCCGGCCTTATGAGGGGACACTCCAACCCTGCTCTTCAAATTTGTCAAGATCTAAAAAAAAGATCTTTTTTTGTCAAAATGATTTGTCATCTACGGGGATACTCCAACCCTGACCTTCCGAAGGGATACTCCAACCCCGTTTTTCAAAATTGTCAAGATCAAAGGAAACCTCTTTTCATCAAAATTATTTGTTAACCATGGGGATACTCTAACCCCACCTCTCTAAAGGGATACTTTAACCCTATCTTTCAACTACAATCAATTTTTTTCTCTCCTTCTCGGACTTCTATGAATTTATCAAACAAACCTTGTTTAATCAAGAAACCCAGATGCATCTCAAAAATTGTCGATTTGGTTATTCCTAGATAATCGATGCTAATAACGAGATAAATTCCAATAGTACATTCCTTTTCTTTATCATTGCATTGAATAATCCATATTATGTTACTTCATTTATTGTCTTACTAACATGATTTCTTTATGATGATTATTTGCGTTCATATTTTCAAATTGTTTCAAATAAAATTAAAGGTAATGTTTCGCATGGGTATCTCTCCAGTACCCAAAGTGGAACATTCCATTTTCAAAGTAAAATCTAGAGGTCATTGTTATCGAAAATCTCTATATTCCCCATCTTTTCGGGGTGTATATGAGATTAAATATTTTTCATCAAAACCTAGATTATTTCTATAAGATTCATGCATTAAAAGGGGTTATATCAAAATAATGACAAGTTAATATCAAAAGAATTAAAACCAAGAAAGACACAGCTAGTACAGTATCGATTTTGGGCGTCACGAAGAGGTTCATGCCTTATCCTGCGTAACCAACTCCCGAACCCAAACGATGAATCTTTACATTACGTAGACCACAAGATTGATGTTTTGAGTTTTGTAACTCAAAATAGAGGTTTCAATAGGCATCCGATCATGCCTAACCCTAAATGATCGATGAAGACTCTAAGCGTTGACCATTTCGTGATGGTCATCCGAGACCAATAAGATGAGCGATTCATCTTATAGTCCCTTTCCCTGTATCACAAGTCGAGAACCCATACATTCTTATTCTCATCACATCGTCAAAGAAAAGTCTTGATCAAGAAGATATTTCTAAGTCAAGAAAATATTGTAAGTCATACGCACTCTTAGATTTGCGAGGATCCACCCCCGAGGTACATTGCGATAATTGGAATATGCAATTTTGATGCATTGGTTTGGCAAGAAAAGTGTTTTGTTCCACCATTTTCCATAGAATCAAAGTTCATCTGTCAAAAGGTATAAACACAGATTTTTATAATAATCTTCATTCTTTTAGTGATTGGGTGCCATAAACACATTGTCCTCATTCAGATACACGACATTGATGCTTTAATTTAGAAAGAAATACTTTTCTTTGATTTATTTTCCATGGAATCAATGTTTGTCCATCAAATGGGACAAACTTGGATTTGTGCAATAATCTCCATTCTTTTTGCAATTAGACTCTAGAAACAAATTCTCTTTATTATGATACACATGCTCTGGTTTGGCAAGAAAAGCCTTTATTTCCCCTATTTTCCTTAGAACCAAAGTTTCTCCGTGAAATGGGATAAACCTAGATTTATATAATAATATTAATTCTTTTTATGAATAGGCATAATAAAAACATTCTCCTTGTTGGCATAGATGGTTATAATGCTTTGGTTGGGCAAGAAAACTTTCTTTTCCACCATTTTCCATAGAACCAAAGTTTATCCATTAAATATGACAAACTCAGATTCTCATAATAATCTCTATTCTTTTTGTGTTTTGTCACTATAAACATATTATCCTCGTTGGGATACACGGTTTTAAGGCTTTAGTTTGGCAAGAAAAGCTTTATTTTCCACCATTTTCCTTAAAACCAAAGTTCGTCCGTCAAATGTGACAAACTTGGATTCGCATGCACTATAAACACATTCTCCTCATTGGCATACATGGTTTTGATGCTTTGGTTTGGTACGAAAAGCTTTTCGTTCCACCATTTTCCCTAGAGTCATAGTCCATCCATGAAGTATAACAAACTTAGATTCTCATAATAATCTCCATGTTTTTGTGATTTAGCATTGTAAATAGATTCTCCTTATTAGGATACATGATTTTGAGGTTTTGGTTAGGCAAGAAAAACCATTTTCCATTATTTTCCTTAAAACCCAAGTTTGTCCATCCAATGGGAGAAACTTGTATTCATATGATAATCTTAACTCTTTTCATGATTGGGCACTATAAACACATTGTCCTCATTAGCATACATGGTTTTGATGCTTTAGGTGGGCAAAAGAAGCTTCCTTTTCCACCATTTTCCTTAGAACCAAAGTTCGATCGTCAAACGGGAGAAACTTAGATTCGTATAATAATTTTAATTCCTTTTATGATTGGGTAGTGCAAACACATTTTCCCTATTAGGATACACAGTTTTGATGCTTTAGTTTGGTAAGAAAAGTGTTTCATTCCACCATTTTCCCTAGAATCATAGTCCATTTGTCAAATAAGACAAACTTGGATTATCATAATAATCTCCATTCTTTTTGTGATTTGGCACTATAAACACAATCTCATCGTTAGTACACATAGTTTTAAGGCTTTGGTTTGGTAGGAAAACTTTTTTTTCCACCATTTTCCTTAATACCATAGTTCATCTGTTAAATGGGAAAATTTTGGATTCGCATAAAATCTCAATTTTTTTTATGATTGGACATTATAAACACATTCTTCCCAATTCTTTTTATGATTGGACACTATAAACACATTCTTCTCATCAGCATACACGGTTTTAATACTTTGGTTTGGCAAGAAAAGCTTTCCTTTCCACGATTCTCCTTAAAACCAAAGTTCATCCTTCAAATGAACAAACTTGGATTCCCATAATAATCACAACTCTTTTTATGATTGGGCACTATAAACATATTTACCTTATTGGCATACACAGTTCTGATGCTTGGGTTGGGCAAGAAAAGCTTTCCTTTCCACCATTTTTCTTAGAACCAATGTTCATCCGTCAAATGGGAGAAACTTGGATTCACATTATAATCTTAATTTTTCTTTTGATTGAGCGCTATAAACACAGTCTACTAATTAGCATACACAGTTTTGAGGCTTTGGTTTGGCAGGAAAATCATTTTTTCCACCATTTTCCTTAAAACTAAAGTTTGTTTGTCAAGTGGGATAAATTTGGATTCGCATAATAATCTAAATTCTTTTTATGATTGGGCACTATAAACACATTTTCCTCATTGGCATACATGGTTTTGATGCTTTGGTTGGGCAAGCAAAGCTTTCTTTTTCACCATTTTCCTTAGAACCAAAGTTCATCCATCAAAAGGGACAAATTTGGATTCTCATTATAATCTCAATTCCTTTTTTTGATTAAGCACAATAAACACATTTTCCTTATTTGTATACACAGTTTTGAGGCTTTGGTTTGGCAAGAAAAGCACTTTTTCTGCCATTTTCCTTAAAGCAAAGTTCATCCGTCAAATGGGACAAACCTGAATTCAGATAATAATCCTCATTCTCTTTGTGAATAGGCTCTATAAATACATTCTCTTTGTTGGCATACATGGTTTTGATGCTTTGGTTAGGCCAGGAAAGCTTTTCATTCCACCATATTCCTTAGAACCAAAGTTCATCCATCAAATGGGATAAACTTGGATTTGCATTATAATATCAATTCTTTTTCTGAATGGGCACTATAAACAGATTCTCCTCATTAGTATACATGGTTTTAATGCTTTGGTTTGGGAGGGAAAGCTTTTCTTTTCACCATTTTCCTTAAAACCAAAGCTCATCCATAAAATAGGACAAACTTGGATTCACATTATAATCTTAATTCTTTTTATGATTGAGCTCTATAAACACATTCTTCTTATTAAGATACATGGTTTTGATGCTTTGGTTTGGTGAGAAAAGCTTTTCTTCCTACCCTTTTTCATAGAACCAAAGTTTATCTGTCAAATAGTACAAACCTAAATTTGCATAGTACTCTTAATTCTTTTTATGATTAGGTACTATAAACACATTTTCCTTATTGGTATACATGGTTTTGACACTTTGGCTAGGAAAAAAAAGGTTTTCTTTCCACCATTTTCCTTAGAACCAAAGTTCACCCGTCAAACGAGAGAAACTTGGATTTGCAAAGTAATCTCAATTCCTTTTGTGATTGGGCACTAAAACACATTCTCCTCTTTTGCATACATAGTTATGATGCTTTTGTTAGGCAAAAAAAGCTTTCCTTTTCACCATTTTCCTTACAACCAAAGTTTGTCCATCAAATGGGATAAACTTGGATTCACATTATAATCTCAATTCTTTTTATGATTGAGCAATATAAACACATTCTTCACATTAGCATACATGGTTTTAATGCTTTGGTTTGGTAAGAAAAACTTTTTGTTCCACCATTTTCCCTAGAATCATAGTCCATCCATTAAATATGACAATCTTGCATTCTCATAATAATCACCATTCTTTTTATGATATGGTGCTATAAGCATATTCTCCTTATTAGGATACATGATTTTGAGGTTTTGGTTTGGCAAGAAAAGCTTTTTTTTCCAATATTTTCCTTAAAACTAAAGTTCATCTATCAAATGGGAGAAACTTCAATTCACATGATAATCTTAATTCTTTTCATGATTGGGCACTATAAACACATTCTCTTCATTGGCATACATGGTTTTTATGCTTTGGTTTGGCAGAAAAAGCTTTTCTTTCCACCATTTTCATTAAAACCAAAGTTCCTCCATAAGATGGGACAAACTTGGATTCGCATTATAATCTCAGTTCTTTTCATGATTGAGCAGCATAAACACATTCTCCTTATTAGGATACATGGTTATGATGCTTTGATTAGGCAAGAAAAGCTTTCCTCCCCACCATTTTCCTTAGAACCAAAGTTTATCTGTCAAATAGGACAAACTTGGATTTGCATTATAATCTCAATTCTTTTTATGATTAAGCACTATAAACACATTCTCCTCATTGGCATACACAGTTTTGATGCGTTGATTAGGCAATAAAAGCTTTTCTTTCCATCATTTTCCTTAGAACCAAAGTTCATCTGTCAAATGGGATAAACTTTGATTTGCATTATAATCTCAATTCTTTTTATGAGTAAGCACTATAAACATATTTTCCTCATTAGTATACATGGTTTTGAAGCTTTAGCTTGGTAGGAAAAGCATTTTTTTCCACTATTTTCCTTAAAACCAAAGTTAATCTATTAAATAGGATAAACATGGACTCACATAAAAATCTCAATCCTTTTTATAATTGGGCACTATAAGTACACTCTCCTCATTGGCAAACACAGTTTTGATGCTTTGGTTAGGCAAGAAAAGCTTTTCTTTCCACCATTTTTCTTAGAACCAAAGTTCGTCCGTCAAATGGGACGAACTTGGATTCATGGTATAATCTTAATTCTTTTTATGATTGGGCAGTATAAATACATTCTCCTTATTGGGATACACGATTTTGATGCTTCCGTTTAGCAAGAAACACTTTTCTTTTCACTATTTTCATTTGAATCAAGGTTCATCTGCCCAATGGGATAAACTTGGATTCGTACAATGATCTTCATTCATTTTGTGATTGGGCACTATAAACACATTTTCCTCATTAGCATACACGGTTTTGATGCTTTGATTTGGTAGGAAAAGCTTTTCTTTCCACCATTTACCTTAGAACCAAAGTTCATCGATCAAATGTGACAAACTTGGATTCGCATAATAAATCTTAATTCTCTTTTTGATTGGGTGCTATAAACACATTCTCCTCATTGGCATACATAGTTTTAATGCTTTGGTTTGGTAAGAAAATCTTTTTTTCCTTTATTTTCCCCAGAAATCATAGCCCACCCATTAAATATGATAATCTTGGATTCTCATAATAATCACCATTCTTTTTATGATTTAGTGCTATAAACAAATTCTCTTTATTAGGATACATGGTTTTGAGGCTTTGCTTTTGGCAAGAAAAGCATTTTTCCATCATTTTCCTTAAAACCAAAATTCATCTATCAAATGGGAGAAACTTGGATTCGCATGATAATCTCAATTTTTTTTTATGATTGGGCACTATAAACACATTCTCCTCATTGGCTTTGGTTGGGCAAGAAAAGCTTTCTTTTCCACCATTTTCCTTAGAACCAAAGTTCATCCATTAAAAAGGACAAACTTGGATTCTTATTATAATCTCAATTCATTTTGTGATTGAGCACAATAAAAACATTCTCCTCATTGTCATACAAAGTTTTGGGGCTTTTGTTTGGCAAGAAAAACATTTTTTTTGCCACTTTCCTTAAAAGCAGGGTTCGTCTGTTAAATGGAACAAACTTGGATTTGCATAAAAATCTTAATTTACTTTATGACTGGGCACATAAATACATTCTCCTCATTGGCATACACAGTTTTGATGCATTAGTTGGGTAAGGAAAGCTTTCCTTTTTGCCATTTTCCTTAGAACCATAATTTGTCCATTAAATGGGACAAACATGGATTTGCCTTGTAATCTTAATTCTTTTTATGATTGAGCACTACAAACACATTCTCCTCATTGGTACACACGATTTTGATGCTTTGGTTTGGCAGGAAAAGCCTTTCTTTCCACTATTTTCCTTAAAACCAAAGTTTGTCCATCAAATAGACAAACTTAGATTCGCATTATAATCTCAATTCTTCTTATGATTGAGCACTATAAATACATTCTCCTCATTAAGATACATGGTTTTGATGCTTTGGTTTGGCAAGAAAAGCTTTTTTTCCTACCATTTTCTGTAGAACCAAAGTTCATCTGTTAAATGGTACAAACCTAGATTCACATAGTAATCTCAATTTTTTTTATGATTAGGTAATATAAATACATTCTCCTCATTGGCATACGCAGTATTGATGCTTTGTTTGGGCAAAAAAGGTTTCCTTTCCACCATTTTCCTTAGAACCAAAATTCATCCGTCAAATAGGATAAACTTGGATTCGCATAATAATCACAATTCATTTTGTCATTAGGCACTAAAAACACATTCTCCTTATTGGCATACAAAGTTTTGAAGCATTTGTTGGGTAAAAAAGTTTTTCCAGACCACCATTTTCCTTAGAACTAAAGTTCATTCGTGATATAGGATAAACTTAGATTCGCATAATAATCTCAATTCTTTTTATGATTAGGCACTATAAAGACAGTCTTGTTGTGGGATGCACAATTTTGAAGCTATGGTTTGGCATGAAAAGTTTTTTCGTTCCACCATTTTCCACAGAATTATAGTTAATCTGCCAAATGGTGTAAAGATAAATTCTCATAATAATTTCCATTCTTTTTGTGATTGGGTGCTATAAACACAATCTCCTCATTGGGATATGCAATATTGATGCCTTGATTTAGCAAGAAAAACATTTCTTTTCAATATTTTTCCTAGAATCATTATCCACCTGTCAAATAGGACAAACTTGTGTACGTGCAATAATCTCCATTCTTTTTGGAATTGGCATTATAAATACATTCCCCTCGTTGGGATACATGATATTAAATCTTTGGTTTGGCAAGAAAAACTTTTATTTCCACCATTTTCCTTAGAACCAAAGTTTTTCCATTAAATGGGACAAACTTTGATTCTCGTAATTATCTCTATTATTTTTATGATTGGCATTATAAACACATTCCCCTCATTGGTATACACAGTTTTGATGTTTTGCTTTGGTAAGATAGGCTTTTTGTTCCACCATTTTCATTAAAATATAAGTTCATCCGCCAAATGAGTAAACTTTGATTCTCGTAATAATCTCCATTCTTTTTGAGATTAGTCAATATAAACACATTCTCTTCGTTAGGATACACGATGTTGAAGCTTTGAAATGGTAAAAAACCATTTTTTCCCACTATTTTCCTTAGAATCAAATGACATCCATCAAATGTGACAAAGTTGGATTTTTATAATAATCTCCCTTATTTCCATTGTTTTTGTGATAGGGCACTATAAACACATTCTCCTCATTGTGATACACAATTTTGATAGTATGGTTTGGCAAAAAAAGTGTTTTGATCCACCATTTTTCATAGAATCAAAGTTCATCTACCAGAAGGTATAAACACATGTTCTTGTAATAATCTTCATTCTTTTTGTGATTGGGTGCCTAAACACATTGTCTTTATTCGAATATGCGATATTAATGCTTTAGTTTAGAAAGAAAAACCTTTTTCCACTATTTTTCTTCGAATCGATGTTTGTCCATCAAATGGGAAAAACTTTGATTCGCGCAATAATCTCTACTCTTTTTTCAATTAGACACTATAAACAAATTCTCTTTATTAGGATACATGTGCTCTGGTTTGGCAAGAAAAGCTTTTCCCTCCACCATTTTCCTTAAAACCAAAGTTTATCTATCAAATGGAACAAACCTAGATTCGAATAATAATCTTAATTCTTTTTATGATTGGGCACTATAAACATATTCTCCTTATTGGCAAACATGGTTTTGATGCTTTGGTTGGGCAAGAAAAGCTTTCCTTTCCACCATTTTCCTTATAACCAAAGTTCGTATATCAAATAGGACAAACCTGGACCCGTATTATAATCTCAATTCTTTTTATGATTGGACGCTATAAATCGATTCTCATCATTAGCATACATGGTTTTGAGGCTTTGGTTTAGCAGGATAGGCTTTTCATTCTGTCATTTTTGTTAGAAAGGATGTTTATCCATCAAACAGGACAAACTTTGATTCTCATAATAATCTCCATTCTTTTTGAGATTGGGCACTATAAACACATTCTCCGCATTGGGGTACACAAATTTGATGTTTTGGTTTGGCAAGAAAAGCTTTTTGTTCCACCATTTTGCAAATAATCAAAGTCCGATTGTTAAAACGTATAAACATGGATTCTTGTAATAATTTCCATTCCTTTTGTGATTGCTTGCCATAAACACATTCTCCTTATTGGCATACACAATTTTGATGCTTTAGTTTAGCAAGAAAAAATTTTCTTTCCACTATTGTCATTAGAATCAATGTTCATCTGTCAAATGGGACAAACTTGTAATCTTGCAATAATCTCCATTCAAATGGGACAAACTTAGATTGGGCAAGAAAAGCTTTCTTTACCACTATATTCCTTTTTATGATTGGGCACTATAAACACATTCTCCTCATTGGCATACACTGTTTTGATGCTTTGGTTGGGCAAGAAAAACATTCTTTTCCACCATATTCTTTAGAACTAAAGTTCATCCATCAAAAGGGACAAACTTGGATTCGCATAATAATCTTAATTCTCTTAATGATTGGGCACTATAAAGACATTCTTCTCATTGGCATACATGGTTTTGATGCTTTGATTTGGCAAGAAAAGCTTTTTTCCCACCATTTTCCATAGACCCAAAGTTCGTTCATCAAAATGGTTCAAACCTAGATTTGAATAGTAATCTCAATTCCTTTTATGATTGGGCACTGCAAATACATTCTCCTCATTAGCATACATGGATTTGATGCTTTGGTTAGGCAAGAAAAGCTGTCATTTCCACCATTTTCCTTAGAACCAAAGTTCGTATGTCAAATAGGACAAACTTGGATTTGCATAATAATCTCAATTCTTTTTATGATTGGGCATTATAAACACATTCTCGTCTTTGGCATACGCGATTTTGATGCTTTTGTTGGGTTAAAAAAACTTTTCTTTCCACCATTTTTCTTAAAACCAAAGTTTGTCCCTCAAATGTGACAAACTTGAATTTGCATTATAATCTCAATTCTTGTTATAAGTGGGCACTATAAACACATTCTCCTTGTTGGCATACATGGTTTTGATGCTTTGATTGGGTAAGAAAAGCTTTCCCTTTCACCATTTTCTTTAGAACCAAAGTTCATCCATTAAATGGGACAAACTTAGATTCGCATTATAATCTCAATTGTTTTTATAATTAAGCACTATAAATACATTATCCTTATTGGTATACATGGTTTTGAGGCTTTGGTTTGGCAAGAAAAGCATTTTTCCATCATTTTCCATAAAACCAAAGTTTATTTGTTAAATGGGATAAACTTGGATACGCATAATAATCTTAATTCTTTTTATGATAGGGCACTACGAACGCATTCTCCTCATTAGCATACACGGTTTTGATGCTTTGGTTGGGCAAGAAAAGCTTTTCTTTCCACTATTTTCCTTAAAACCAAAGTTCGTCCGTTAAATAGGACAAATGGGACAAACTTGGATTTATATAATAATCTTAATTCTTTTTATGATTAGGCACTATAAACAAATTCTCGTCATTGTCATACATAGTTTTGATGCATTGGTTCTTTCCACTATTTTCCTTAGAACCAAAGTTCATCCGTCAAAAAGGATAAACTTGGATTCATAATATAATCATAATTCTTTTTATGATTGGGCACTGTAAACACATTCTCCTAATTTGCATACACGGTTTTCATGCTTTGGTTTCGCAGAAAAAGCTTTTTTTTCACTATTTTCTTTAGAACCAAACTTTGTTTATGAAATGGGACAAACTTGGGTTCGCATAATAATCTCAGTTCCTTTTATGATTGGGCGCTATAAATACATTCTCCTCATTGGCATACACGATTTTGATGCTTTGGTCGGGCATGAAAAGCTTTCTTTTCCACCATTTTCCTTAGAATCAAAGTTCATCAGTCAAATGCGATAAACTTGGATTCACATAATAATCTTAATTCTTAATATGATTGGGCACTATAAACACATTCTCCTAATGGGATGCATAAATTTGAAGCTTTGGTTTGGCACAAAAAGTTTTTTTTCCACCGTTTTCCACAGAATTAAAGTTCATCAGTCAAAATGTGTAAAGACAGATTCTCATAATAATCTCCATTCTTTTTGTGATTGGGTGCTATAAACAAATCTCTTTATTGGGATACACGATATTGATGCTTTGATTTTGCAAGAAAAACTTTTCTTTGCATTGTTTTCCCTAGAATCAATGTCCTTCCATCAAACATGTGTCCATGCAATAATCTCCATTCTTTTTGGAATTGGGCATTATAAACACATTCTCCTCGATAGGATACATGATATTGAATCTTTGGTTTAGAAAGGAAAGGTTTTCTTTCCACCATTTTCCTTTGAACAAAAGTTCATTTGTTAAATGGGACAAACTTTGATTCTTATAATAATCTCTATTATTTTTGTGACTAGCATTATAAACACATTCTTCTCACTGGCGTACATGGTTTTGATGCTTTGGTTTGGTCAGATAGGCTTTTTGTTCCACCATTTTCATTAGAATGGAAATTCATCCACCAAACAAGACAAACTTTGATGCTCGTAATAATCTCCATTCTTTTTTAGACTAGGCACTATAAACATATTCTCCTCATTAGGATGCACGATATTGTAGCTTTGAAATGGTAAAAAAACCTTTTCTTTCCACCATTTTCCTCAGAATCAGATTACGTTTGTCGAATGGGACAAACTTGGATTCCATAATAATCTCCATCATTTTGTGATTAAGCATAACAAACATATTCTCCAAATTGGGATACACAATTTTAATGCTTTGGTTTGACAAGAAAAGTGTTTTGATCCACCATTTTCCATAGAATCAAAGTTCATCTATCAAAAGGTATAAAAACATATCCTCATAATAATCTCCATTCTTTTTATGATTGGGTGCCATGAACACAGTGTCCTCATTAGGATACACGATATTGATGCTTTGGTTTAGAAAGAAAAACTTTTCTTTCTGTTATTTTCTTTGGAAGCAATGTACGTCCAACAAATGGGACAAACTTTGATTCATGCAAAAATCTCCATTCTTTTTTTGATTAAGCGCTATAAACAAATTCTCCTTATTAGGATACATGTGCCCTGGTTTGGCAAGAAAAGCTTTTCTTTCCGCTATTTCCTTAGAACCAAAGTTCATCCATCAAATAGGACAAAACTGGATTCACATAATAATCTTAATTCTTTTTATGATTGGGCACTGTAAAGACATTCTCCTTATTGGCATACATGGTTTTGATGCTTTGGTTGGGCAAGAAAAGCTTTCCTTTTTGCCATTTTCCTTAAAACTAAAGTTCATCCATCAGATGGGACAAACTTGTACTCGTATTATAATCTTAATTTTTTAATGTTTGGGTGCTATAAAACTATTTTCCTCATTGGCATACATGGCTTTGATGCTTTGGTTTGGTAGGATAGGCTTTTTGTTCCACCATTTTCATTAGAATGGAAGTTCATTAATCAAGCAGGACAAACTTTGATTCCCATAATAATCTCTGAAATTGGGCACTATAAATATATTCTCCTCATTGGGATACATAATTTTGATACTTTAGTTAGGCAAGAAAAGTTTTTTGTTCCACCATTTTGCAAAGAATCATAGTTCATCTGTCAAAAGGTATAAATATATATTCTTGTAATAATCTCTATTTCTTTTGTGATTGGGTGCCATAAGCACATTCTCCTTATTAGGATTCACGATTTTGATGCTTCAGTTTAGCAAGAACAACTTTTCTTTCCACTATTTTCATTAGAATCAATGTTCATCCCTCAAATGGGACAAATTTGGATTCTTGCAATAATCTCCATTCATTTGGTGATTGGGCACTGTAAACACATTTTCCTCATCGGCATACACAATTTTATGCTTTGGTTTGGCAAGGAAAACTTTTCTTTCCACCATTTCCCTTCGAACCAAAGTTCATTCATCAAATGGGACAAACTTGGATTCACATTATAATCTCAGTTCTTTTTATGATTAGGCATTATAAACACATTCTCCCCATTGGCGTACATGGTTTTGATGCTTTGGTTTCATAGAAAAAGCTTTTTTATCCACCATTAGAACCAAAGTTCATCTGTCAAATGTGATGAACATAGATTTGCATAAGAATCTTAATTCTTTTTATGATTGGGAACTATAAACACAATCCCTTCATTGGCATACATAGTTTTGATGCTTTGGTTTGTTAGGGAAAGCTTTTTGTTTCACCATTTTCTCTAGAATCATAGTCCATCCATTAAATATGACAAACTTGGATTCTTAAAATAATTTCTATTCCTTTTAAGATTTGGCAGTATCAACATGTTCTTCTCGTTAGGATTCACGGTTTTGAAGCTTTGGTTTGGCATGAAAACCTTTTTTTCCACCAATTTCCTTAAAATCGAAGTTTATCTGTCAAATGGGTCAAACCTGGATTTGCATAATAACCTCAATTCTTTTTATGATTAGGCATTATAAACACATTCTCCTCATTGGCATACTTGGTTTTAATGCTTCAGTTAGGTAAGAAAAGCATTTCTTTCCACCATTTTCTATAGAACCAAAGTTCATTCATTAAATGGGACAAACTTGGATTTGCATTATAATCTCAATTCTTTTTATGATTAGGCACTATAAGCACATTCTCCTCATTGGCATACATGGTTTTGATGCTTTGGTTTGGCAAAAAAAGCTTTCCTTTTTACCATTTTCCTTAGAACTAAAGTTCATCCGTAAAACGGGACAAACTTGGTTTGCATAATAATCTCAATTCTTTTTATGGTTAGGCACTATAAACATAATCTCTCTATTGGCATACATAATTTTGATGCTTTGGTTTGGTAAGGAAAGCTTTTCACTCCACCATTTCCCTCGAATCATAGTCCATCCATTAAATATGACAAACTTGGATTCTCATAATAATCTCCATTCTTTTTGTGATTTGGCGTTATAAACATATTCTCTTCATTAGGATATAGGGTTTTGATGCTTTCGTTTGGCAAAAATGTTTTTTTTCCCACCATTTTCCTTAGAACCAAAGTTCATCTGTAAAATCAGACAAACTTGGATTCGCATAATAATCCTAATTCTTTTTATGGTTAGGCACTATAAACAGATTCTCCTCATTGGCATACACAGTTTTTGAGCTTTGATTTAATAAGAAAAGCTTTTCATTCCACCATTTTACCTAGAATCATTGTCCATCCATTAAATAAGACAAACTTAGATTCTCTTAATAATCTCTATTCTTTTTGTGATTTGGCACTATGAACACATTTTCCTCATTAAGATATATGGTTTTAAAGCTTTGGTTTTGTAAGAAAAGCTATCCTTGCCACCATTTTTCATAGAGCCAAAGTTGGTTCGTCAAATGGGACAAACTTGGATTCACATTATAATCTCAATTCTTTTTATGATTGGGCACTATAAACACATTCTCCTCATTGGCATAAATGGTTTTAATGCTTTTGTTAGGCAAGAAAAGCTTTCTTTTCCACCATTTTTCTTAGAACTAAAGTTTGTCCTTTAATTTGGACAAACTTGGATTCATATTATAATCTCAATTCTTTTTATGATTGGGCACTATAAACACATTCCCCTCATTGGCATACACGGCTTTGAAGCTTTGGTTTGGTAAGAAAAGCTTTTCCTTCCACCATTTCCCTAGAATCATTGTCCATCCATTAAATATGACAAACTTAGATTCTCATAATAATCTCCATTCTTTTTGTGATTTGCTGCTATAAATGCATTTTCCTTATTAGAATACGTGGTTTTGATGCTTTGGTTTGTCAAGAAAAGTTTTTTTTCCACCATTTTCCTTAAAAGAAAAGTTCATCCATCAAATGGGATAAACTTGCATTCACATAATAATCTCAACTCTTTTCATGATTGGGCACTCTAAACACAATCTCCTCATTGGCATACACAGTTTTGGTGCTTTGGTTAGCAAGAAAAGCTTTCCTTTCCTCCATTTTCCTTCGAAACAAAGTTTGTCCATCAAATAGGACAAGCTAGGATTTCCATTATAGTCTCAATTCTTTTTATGATTGGGCACCATAAACACATTCTCTTTATTAGGATACATGGTTTTAATGCTTTAGTTTAGCAAGAAAAGCTTTTTTTCCCACCATTTTCCTTAGAACCAAAGTTCATCCAACAAATGGGATAAACTTCGATTCGCATAATAATCTCAATTTTTTTATGATTGGGCACTATAAACACATTCTCCTCATTGGCATACACGGTTTTGATGCTTTAGTTTGAAAAGAAAAGCTTTACGTTCCACCATTTTTCCTCATATCACAGTCCATCCATCAAATGGGACAAACTTGCATTCGCATAATACTCTTCATTCTTTTTGTGATTTGCTGTTATAAGCACATTCTCTTTATTAGGATACACAGTTTTGAGGCTTTGGTTTTGGAAGAAAACCTTTTTTCCCATTATTTTCCTTAAAAGCAAAGTTCATCCATCAAATGGGATAAACTTGCATTCACATAATAATCTCAACTCTTTTTATGATTGGGCACTATAAATGCAATCTTCTCACTGGCATACACGATTTTGGTGCTTTGCTTGGCAAGAAAAGCTTTCCTTTCCTCCTTTTTCATTAGAACCAAAGTTTATCCGTCAAGTGGGTCAAACTTGCATTCACATTATAGTGTCAATTCTTTTTATGATTGGGCAGTATAAATACATTCTTCTCATTTGCATACACGGTTTTAATGCTTTATTTGGTAAGAAAAGCTTTCCTTTCCACCAGTTTCCTTAGAACCAAAGTCTGTCCTTTAAATTAGGTAAACTTGGATTCCCATTGTAATCTCAATTCATTTTATGATTAGGTACTATAAACACATTCTCCTCATTGGCATACTCGATTTTGATGCTTTGGTTTGGTAAGAAAAGCTTTTCCTTCCACTATTTTCCCTAGAATCATAGTCCATCCATTTAATATGACAAACTTGGATTCTCATAATAATTCCATTATTTTTTTGATTTGGCACTATAAATGCATTCTCCTTATTAGGATACACAGTTTTGATGCTTTGGTTTGGCAAGAAGAGCTTTTTTTTCGACCATTTTCTTTAAAACCAAAGTTCATCCCACAAATGAGATCAACTTGAATTCGCATAATAATCTCAATTCCTTTTATGATTGGGTATTTTAAACACATTCTCCTCGTTGGAATACACGATTTTGATGCTTTGGTTTGGTAAGAAAAGCTTTTCGTTCCACTATTTTCCCTAAAATCGTAGTCCATTCATCAATTAGGACAAACCTGCATTCATAAAATATTCTCTATTCTTTTTGTGATTTAGTGTTATAAACACATTATCCTTATTAGGATACACGGTTTTGAGGCTTTGGTTTGGCCAGAAAAGCTTTGTCTTCCACCATTTTCCTTAAAACCAATGTTCATCCATCAAATGAGACAAACTTGCATTCGCATAATAATCTTAATTCTTTTTATGATTGGGCACTATAAATGCATTCTCCTCATTGGCTTAGACAGTTTTGGTGCTTTGGATGGCAATAAAAGCTTTTCTTTCCAACATTTTCCTTCAAACCAAAGTTCATTAATCAAATTGGATAAACTTGCGTTTGCAAAATAATCTCAATTCATTTATGATTGGGCATTATAAATGCAATCTCATCATTGGCATACACGGTTTTGGTGCTTGGTTGGCAAGAAAAGCTTTCCTTTCCACCATTTTCCTCAGAACCAAAGTTCATCTGTTAAATAGGACAAACTTGGATTCATATTATAGTCTCAATTTTTTTTACGATTGGGCACTATAAACACATTTTCCTTTTTGCCAAACACAGTTCTGATGCTTTGGTGTGGCAGGGATAGCTTTTCATTCCACCATTTTCCCTAGAATCGTAATCCATTTGGTAATATATGACAAACTTGGATTCTCATAATATTCCCCATTCTTTTGGTGATTGGCATTATAAACACATTCTCCTCATTAGGATACACGATTTTGAGGCTTTAGTTTGGCAAGAAAAGCATTTTTTTCACCATTTTCCTTAAAACAAAAGTTCACCTATCAAATGGGACAAACTTGCATTCATATAATATTCTTCATTTTTTTTGTGATTTGGCGTTATAAACACATTCTCCTTATTAGGATACACGGTTTTGAGGCTTTGGTTTGGCAATAAAAGCTTTTTTTCCACCATTTTCCATAAAACCATAGTTCGTCCATCAAATGGGACAAACTTGCATTTGCATAATAATGCCAATTCTTTTTATGATTATGCACCATAAACACATTCTCCTTATTGGCATACATGGTATTGATGCTTTGGTTGTACGAGAAAAGTTTTCCTTTCCACCATTTTCCTTAGAAGCATAGTTTGTCCATCAAATGGGACAAACTTGGATTCGCATCATAGCGTCAATTCCTTTTATGATTGGGCACTATAAACAAATTCTCCTTATTGGCATACACGATTTTAATCCTTTGGTTCGGTGAGAAAACCATTTTGTTCCATCATTTTCCCTAGGATCATAGTCCATCCGTCAAATGGGATAAACTTACATTCGCATAATATTCCCCATTTTTTTTGTGGTTTGGTGTTATAAACATGGTCTCCTTGTTAAGATACATGATTTTGAGGCTTTGGTTTGGCAACAAAAGCTTTTTTTCCACCATTTTCATTAAAGCCATAGTTCGTCCATCAAATAAGACAAAAATTGCATTTGCATAATAATCCTAATTCTCTTTATGATTTGGCACTATAAACACATTCTCCTCATTGGCATACACAGTTTTGATGCTTTGGTTGGGCAAGAAAAGCTTTCCTTTCCACCATTTTTCTTAGAACCAAAGTTTGTCTGTCAAATAGGACAAACTTGGATTCGCAATATACTCTTAATTTTTTTATGATTGGGCACTATAAACACATTTTCCTCATTCGCATACATGGTTTTGATGCTTTGGTTTGGGATGAAAAGCTTTTTTCTGTCCATTTTCCTTAGAGCCAAAGTTTGTCCATTTTCGTCCACCAAATAGGATAAACTTGGATTCATATAATAATCTCAATTATTTTTATGATTGGGCACCATAAACACATTCTTCTCATTGGCATCCATGGTTTTGATGCTTTGGTTAGGGAAGAAAAACTTTCCTTTCCACTATTTTCCTTAGAACCAAAGTTCCTCCATCAAATGGGGCAAACATGGATTTGCATTATAATCTCAATTCTTTTTATGACTGGGCATAATAAACACATTCTCCTTATTTGCACACATAGTTTTAATGCTTTGGTTAAGCATAAAAAGCTTTCCTTTCCATCACCTTCCTTAGAACCAAAGTTCATCCATCAAATGGGACAAACTTGCATTCGCATTATAATCTCAATTCTTTTTATGACTAGGCACTATAAATACATTCTCCTCATTAGCATACACGGTTTTGATGCTTTGGTTAGGCAAGTGAAGCTTTCCATTCTAGTATTTTCCTTAGAACTAAAGTTCATCCATCAAATGGGCAAACTTGGATTCGCATTATAATCTCAATTCATTTTATGATTGGGGGCCATAAACACATTCTCCTTATTAGCATACACGGTTTTGATGCTTTGGTTAGGCAAGAAAAGCTTTCCCTTCCAGCATTCTCTTTAGAACCAAAGCTTGTCCATTAAATGGGATAAACTTGGATTCGCATTATAATCATAATGCTTTTTATGATTGGGCACCATAAACATATTCTCCTCATTAGGATACATGATTTCGGTGCTTCAGTTTGGGGAGAAAAACTTTTTTTTTCACTATTTTCATTAGAATCAATGTTCATCCATCAAATGGGATAAACTTGGATTCATGCAATAATCTCCATTCATTTTGTGATTAGGCACTGTAAACACATTTTCCTCATTAGCATACATAGTTTTGATGCTTTGGTTTGGTAGAAAAAGCTTTTCTTTCCACCATTTTTCGTAGAACCAAAGTTCATCCATCCAATGGGACAAACTTGGGTTCGCATTATAATCTCAATTCTTTCAATGATTGGGCGCCATAAACACATTCTTCTCATTGGGATACACAATTTTGATGCTTTAGTTTAGCAAGAAAAACTTTTCTTTTCACTATTTTCATTAGAATCAATGTTCATCCAACAAATGGGGTAGACTTGGATTCATGCAATAATCTCTATTCATTTTGTGATTGGGCACTATAAACACAGTTTCCTCATTAGCATACATGGTTTTGATGCTTTGGTTTCGTGGGAAAAGCTTTCCATTCCACCATTTTCCTTAGAACCAAAAATTGTCTGTCAAATGCGACAAACTTGGATTCACATTATAATTTCAATTCTTTTTATGATTGGGCACTATAAACACATTCTCCTCATTAGCATACACGGTTTTGATGCTTTCATTTTGTAAGAAAAGCATTTTGTACCACTATTTTCCTAGGAATCATAGTCCATCTGTCAAATATGATAAACTTGGATTCTCATAATAATCTTTATACTTTTAGGGATTTGGTGCTATAAACACAATCTTCTCATTAGGATAAACAGTTTTGAAGTTTTGGTTTAGCTGGAAAAGCTTTTTTTTTGCACCACTTTCCTTAAAACCAAAGTTCATATGTCAAATGAGACAAACTTGGATTCGCATAATAATCTTAATTCTTTTTATGATTGGGCACTATAAACGCATTCTCCTCATTGGCATACACAGTTTGATGCTTTGAATTGGCAAGAAAAGCTTTCTTTTTCACCATTTTCCTTAGAACCAAGGTTCATCGATTAAATGGTAAAACCTAGATTCGCATTCTCAATGTTTTTTGATTGGACATTAAGAACACATTCTCCTTATTAGCATACATGATTTTGGTTCTTTGGTTTGGTAGGAAAAGCCTTTCTTTCCACTATTTTATTTAGAACCAAAGTTTATCCATAAAATAGGACAAACTTGGATTTGCATAATAATCTCAATTCTTTTTATGATTGGGCACTATAAACACATTCTCCTCATTGGCATACACGATTTTGATGCTTTGGTTTAGTATGAAAAGCTTTTCGTTCCACCGTTTTCCTTAGAATCATTGTCTATCCATCAAATATGACAAAATTGGATTCTTATAATAATCTCCATTCTTCTTGTGATTTGGCACTATAAACACATTCTACTTATCAGGATACATGGTTTTGATGCTTTAGTTTGGCGAGAAAAGCTTTCTTCGCCACCATTTTCCTAAGAACCAAAGTTAATCTATCAAATGGTAAAAACTTAGATTCGCATAACAATCTCAATTCTTTCTATGATTGGGCATTATAAACACATTCTCCTCCTTGGCATACATAATTTTGATGCTTTCATTGGGCACGAAATGCTTTCCCCTCCACCATTTTCCTTAGAACCAAAGCTCATCCATCAAATGGGATAAACTTGGCTTCGCATTATAACCTCAATTCTTTTTAAGATTGGGTAATAAAAACACATTCTCCTTATTGGCATACAGGGTTTTAGTGCTCTGGTTTGGCAAGAAAAGTTTTTTTTCCATTATTTTATTTAGGACCAATGTTTATCCATAAAATGGGACAAACTTGGATTCGCATAATAATCTCAATTATTTTTATGATTGGGTACTATAAGAACATTCTCCTTATTGGCATACATGGTTTTGAGGCTTTGGTTTAGTAAGAAAAGCTTTTTGTTCCACCATTTTCCTTAGAATCATAGTCCATCCATCAGGTATAACAAAATTGGATTCTCATAATAATCTCCATTCCTTTTATGGTTTGGTGCTATAAACACATTCTCTTTATTAGGATACACAGTTTTAAACCTTTGGATTGGCATGACAAGCTTTTTTTTTCCATAATTTTCCTTAAAACCAAAGTTCATCCATCAAATGGCACAAACTTGCATTCACATAATAATCTCAATTGTTTTTATGATTGGGCACATAAACACATTCTCCTTATTGGCATACATGGTTTTAATGCTTTGGTTGGGCAAGAAAAGCTTTTCTTTCCACCATTTTCCTTCAAACCAAAGTTCCTTCATTAAATACGATGAACTTGGATTCGTGTTATAATCTCAATTCTTTTTATGATTGGGCACTATAAACACATTCTCCTTATTGGCAAACACGGTTTCATTGCTTTGCTTTGGCAAAAAAAGCTTTTCTTTCCAACATTTTGTTTAGAACCAAAGTTTATCTATCAAATGGGACAAACTTGGATTTGCATAATAATCTCAATCCTTTTTATGATTGGGCATTATAAACAGATTCTCCTTATTAGCATCCATGATTTTGATGCTTTGGATGGGCAAGAAAAGCTTTCCTTTCCGCATTTTCCTTAGAACCAAAGTTCATCCATGAAATGGGATAAACTTAGATTCGCATAGTAATCTTAATTCCTTTTATGATTGGCCACTATAAACACATTCTCCTCATTGGGATACATAATTTTGATGCTTTGGTTTGGCACATAAAGCTTTTTGTTCCACCATTTTGGATAAAATCAAAGTTCATCTATCAAAAGGTGTAAAGACATATTCCCATAATAATCTCTATTCTTTTTGTGATTGGGTGCTATAAACACAATCTCCTTATTTAGATACACGATATTGATGCTTCGATTTAGCGAGAAAAATTTTTCTTTCCACTATTTTCCCTAGAATCAATGTATGTCCGTCAAATGGGATAAACTTGTGTTCATGTAATAATATCCATTCTTTTTTGAATTGGGCATTATAAACACATTCCCCTCATTGGGATACACGATATTAAATGTTTGGTTTGGCAAGAAAAACTTTCCTTTCCACCATTTTCCTCAGAACCAAAGTTCATCTGTCAAATACGACAAACTTTGATTCTTGAAATAATCTCTATTATTTTTATGATTATCATTATAGACACATTCTCCTCATTGGCATATACCATTTTGATGCTTTGGTTTGGTAGCATAGGCTTTTCGTTCCACCATTTTCATTAGAATGAAAGTTCATCTGCCAAATAGGACAAGCTTTGATTCTTGTAATAATCTCTATTCTTTTTGAGATTGGGCGTTATAAACGCATTCTCCTTATTGGGATTTGAAGCTTTGAAATGGTAAAAAAACCTTTTCTTTACACCATTTTCCTTAGAATTAGATTACATCAGTCAAATATGACAAACTTCAATTCTTGTAATAATCTCCATTCTTTTGTGATTGGGCACTTCAAACACATTCTCCTTATTAGGATACACAGTTGTTATGCTTTAGTTTGGCAAGAAAAGTGTTTTGTTCCACCATTTTCCATAGAATCAAAGTTCATTTATCAAAAGATATATACACATATTCTCTAATAAGCTTCATTCTTTTTGTGATTGGGCACCATAAACACATTTTCTTCATTGGGATACATGATATTAATGCTTAGGTTTGGAAAGAAAAAATTTTTTTCCACTATTTTCCTTAGAATCAATGTTCGTCTATCAAATGGGACAAACTTGGATTCGCACAATAATCTCTATTCATTTTGCGATTGGGCACTATAAACACATTTTCCTTATCGACATGCATGGTTTGATGCTTTGGATGGCAGGAAAAGCTTTTCCTTCCACCATTTTCCTTAGATACAAAGTTCATCCGTCAAATGGGGCAAACTTGGATTCACATAAAAATCTTAATTCTTTTTATGATTGGGAACTATAAACACATTTTACTCATTGGCATCCATGGCTTTGATGCTTTAATCCATGGTTTGGTAAGAAAAGCTTTTTGTTCCACCATTTTCCCTAGAATTCCATCCGTTAAATAAGAAAAACCTGGATTCTCATAATAATCTACATATTTTTTGTGATTTGGCACTGTAAACACACTCTTCTCATTAGGATACATGGTTTTGAGGCTTTCGTTTGGCAAGAAAAGTTTTTTCTTCCACCATTTTCCTTAAAACCAAAGTTCATTCGTCAAATGAGACAAACTTAGATTCACACAATAATCTCAATTCTTTTTATGATTGGGCACTATAAACACATTCTCCTCATTAGCATGCTCGATTTTGATGCTTCGGTTGGGCAAGAAAGCATTCCTTTCCTCTATTTTCCTTAGACCAAATTTCATTTGTCAAATAGGACAAACATGGATTCGATTTATAATCTTAATTCTTTTTATGATTAGGCCTTATAAACACATTCTCCTCATTGGCATTCATGGTTTTGATGCATTGATTTTGCATAAAAAGCTTTTGTTTCCACTATTTTTCTTAGAACCAAAGTTTGCCTGTCAAATCGAACAAACTTGGATTCGCACAATAATCTCAATTCTTTTTACAATTGGGCACTACAAACACAATCTCCTTATTGGTATACAAGGTTTTGATGCTTTGGTTTAAGAGCAGCTTTTTGTTCCACTCTGTTCCCTAGAATCATAGTCTATCCATTAAATATGACAAACTATGATTCTCGTAATAATCTCCATTCTTTTTAGGATTTGGTGCATTCTCCTTATTAGGATACATGGTTTTGATGATTTGGTTTCGCAAGAAAAGCTTTCATTTCACCATTTTCCCTAGAATCATAGTCCATCCATTAGATATGACAAACTTAGATTCTCATAATAATCTCTATTTTTTTTGTTATTTGGCACTGTAAACACATTCTCATCATTACAATACATGATATTGATGCTTTGGTTTAGCGGTAAAAGCTTTTTTTCCCACCATTTTCCATAGAACCAATGTTCGTCCATTAAATAGGACAAACTTTGATTCTTATTATAATCTCAATTCTTTTTATTGGGCACTATAAACACATTCAACTCATTGGCATACACGATTTCAATGCTTTGGTTTGGTAGAAAAAGCTTTTTTTTTACTATTTTCCTTAGAACCAAAGTTCATCCGTCAAATGGGACAAACTTCGATTCATGTAATAATCTAAATTCTATTTATGATTGGGCACTATAAACACATTCTCCTTATTGGCCCACACAGTTTTGATTTTTTGCTTTGGTAGAAAAAGCTTTTCTTTCCACCATTTTGCTTAGAACTAAAGTTTATCTATCAAATAGGATAAACTAGTACTCACATAATAATCTCAATTTTTTTACTAATTTGGCACTATAAACACATTCTCCTCATTGGCATATACGGTTTTGATGCTTTGGTTAGGCAAAAAAAGCTTTCCAACCCACCATTTTCCTTTGAAACAAAGTTAGTTAGTCAAATGGGACAAACATGGATTCACATTATAATCAAAATTCTTTTTATGATTGGGCACTATAAACACATTCTCCTCTTTGGCATACCCGATTTTGATGCTTTGGTTTGGCAAAAAAAGCTTTTTTATCCACTATTTTTGTTTGAACCAAAGTTTGTTTGTCAAATGGGAAAAACCTTGATTCGCATAATAATCTCAATTCCTTTTATGATTGAGCACTATAAACAAATTCTTCTCATTGGCATACACGGTTTTGATGCTTTGGTTTGGTAAGAAAAGCTTTTCATTTCACCATTTTCCCATGAATTGAAGTCCATCCATCAAATATGACAAACTTGAATTCTCATAACAATCTCCATTTTTTTTGTGATTTTGCACTACAAACACATTCTCTTCATTAGGATAGATGGTTTTAAGGCTTTGGTTTGGCAAGGAAAGCTTTTTTTTCACTATTTTCCTTAGAGCCAAAGTTTGCCTTTCAAATGGGACAAACTTAGATTCACATAATACTCTCAATTGTTTTTATGATAGGACACTATAAACACATTCTCCTCATGAGCATACACTATTTTGATGCTTTGGTTGGGCAAGATAAGATTTCCTTTCCACCATTTTCATTAGAACCAAAGCTCATCCGTCAAATGGGACAAACCTGGATTCACATAGTAATTTTAATTCTTCTATTAATTGGCACTATAAACACATTCTCCTTATTGGCATACATAGTTTTGATGTTTTGGTTGGGCAAGAATAGCTATCCTTTCCACCATTTTCCTTAGAACCAAAGTTTGTAGTTCATCCGCCAAATGGGACAAACTTGGACTTGCATTATAATCTCAATTCCTTTTATGATTGGACACTATAAATCGATTCTCTTCATTAGCATACATGGTTTTGATGCTTTGGTTTGGTGGGATAGGTTTTTCTTTCCACCATTTTCATTGGAATGGAAGTTCATTCCTCAAATAGGACTAACTTTGATTCTCATAATAATCTCCATTTTTTTTTAGATTAGGCACTATAAACACATTCTCCTCATTGGGATACACATTTTGATGCTTTGGTTTGGCAAGAAAAGCTTTTTCTTCAACCATTTTCCAAGGAATCAAAGTTTATTTATCAAAAGGTATAAACATAGATTCTTGTAATAATCTCCGTTCTTTCTGTCATTGGGTGCCATAAACACATTTTCCTTATTGGGATATATGAATATGATGCTTCGATTTAGCAAGAAAAGCTTTTCTCTCCACTATTTTTTTTAGTATCAATGTTTGTCCATCAAATGGGACAAACTTGGATTCGTGCAATAATCTCCATTCTTTTTGCAATTGAGCACTATAACCACATTTTCCTCATTCGCATACACGGTATTGATGCCTTGGTTTGGCAGGAAAAGCTTTTCTTGACACCATTTTCCTTAGAACCAAAGTTTGTCCATCAAAAGGGATAAACCAAGATTTGCATAATAATCTCAATTCCTTTTATCATTGGGCACTATAAACACATTCTCCTCGTTGGCATACACAATTTTTATGCTTTGGTTTGGCAAGAAAACCTTTTTGTTCCACCATTTTCCCTAGAGTCATAGTCCATCTGTAAAAAATGACAAACTCAGATTCTCATAATAATCTCTATTCTTTTGGTGATTTGGTGCTGTAAACACATTCTCCTTATTAGGATATGCAGTTTTGAAGCTTTGGTTTGGTACGAAAAGCTTTTTTTTCCACCACTTTCACTAAAACCAAAGCTAGTTCGTCAAATGGGACAAACTTGGATTTGCATAATAATCTCAATTCTTTCTATGATTGGGCACTATAAACACATTCTCCTCCTTGGCATACACGGTTTTGATGCTTTGGTTTGGTAAGAAAAGCTTTTTGTTCCTCCATTTTCCCTATAATCATAGTTTATCCATTAAAAATGACAAACTTGGATTCGTATTATAATCTCAATTCTTTTTTTGATTTGGCACCGTAAACACATTTTCCTCATTAAGATACATAGTTTTGAGGCTTTAGTTTGGCAAGAAAAGCTTTCTTTTTCACCATTTTTGTTAGAACCAAAGTTCATCCATGAAATGGGATAAACTTGGATTCGCATAATAATCTCAATTCTTTTTATGATTGGGCACTATAAACACATTCTCCTCATTGAGATACACAATTTTGATGCTTTGGTTTGGCACAAAAAGCTTTTCGCTCCACCATTTTCCATAAAATCATAGTTCATTAGTCAAAAAGTGTAAAGATAGATTCTCGTAATAATCTCCATTCTTTTTGTGATTAGGTGCTATAAACATAATCTCCTCATTGGGATACATGATATTGATGCTTAATTTAACATGAAAAACTTTTCTTTCAAGTATTTTCACTATAATCAATGTCTGTCTGTCAAATGGGACAAATTTATGTTCATGCAATAATCTTTATTTTTTTTGGAATCGGGCATTATAAACACATTCCGTCGTTGGGATACACAATATTGACTATTTGGTTTGGCAAGTAAAACTTTTCTTTCCACCATTTTCCTTAGAAGCAAAGTTCATCCCTCAAATGTGACAAACTTTGATTCTTGTAATAATCTATATTATTTTTATGACTGGCAGTATAAACACATTCTCCGATTTTGATGCTTTGGTTTGGTAGGATAGGCTTTTTGTTCCTCCATTATCCCTAGAATCATAATCCATCCTTAAAAAATGGCAAACTGAGATTCTTATAATAATTTCTATTCTTTTTTTGATTTGGCGCCGTAAGCACATTCTCCTTATTAGGATACACAGTTTTGAGCCTTTGGTTTGGCAAGAAAAGCTTTTCTTCCACCATTTTCCTTAAAACCAAAGTTCATCCGTTAAATGGCACAAGCCTGGATTCGCATAATAATCTCAACTATTTTTATGACTGAGCACTATAAACAAATTCCCCTCATTGGCATACATGGTTTTAATGCTTTGGTTTGGTAAGAAAAGCTTTTCGTTCCACCATTCCCAAGAATCATAGTCCATCCATCAAATATGACAAACTTGGATTCTCATAATAATCTCCACTCTTTTTGTAATTTGATGCTATAAATACATTCTCCTCATTAGGATACACAATTTTGAGGCTTTGCTTTGGCAAGAAAATCTCAATTCCTTTTATGATTGGGCACTATAAACACATTCTCCTTACTGGTGTATATGGTTTTGATGCTTTGCTTTGGTAGGAAAAGCTTTTCATCCCTCCATTTTCCATATAATCATAGTCCATCCATTAAAAATGACAAACTTGGATTCGCATTATAATCTCAATTTTTTTGTGATTTGGCACTGTTAACACATTCTTCTAATTAGGATACACAGTTTTGAGGCTTTGGTTGGGAAAGAAAAGCTTTACTTTCCACCATTTTCATTAAAACCAAAGTTTATCTGTGAAATGGGATAAACTTGGATTCACATAATAATCTCAATTCTTTTTATGATTGGGCACTATAAATGCATTCTCCTCATTGAGATACACAATTTTGATGCTTTGGTTTGGCACAAAAAGCTTTTTGCTCCACCATTTTCCATAAAATCAAAGTTCATTAGTCAAAAAGTGTAAAGATAGATTCTAATAATAATCTCCATTCTTTTTGCGATTAGGTGCTATAAACACAATCTCCTCATTAAGATACACGATATTAATGCTTCGATTTAGCATGAAAAACTTTTGCTTTCCACTATTTTCACGATAATTAATGTTCATCCGTCAAATGGGGCAAACTTATGGTCATGAAATAATCTTTATTTTTTTTTTGGAATTGGGCATTATAAACACATTCCCTCGTTGGGGTACACAATATTGACTATTTGGTTTGGCAAGAAAAACTTTTCTTTCCACCATTTTCCTTAGAAGCAAAGTTCATCCGTCAAATGTGATAAACTTTGATTCTCATAATAATCTCTATTATTTTTATGACTGGCATTATAAACATATTCTCTTCATTGGTGTACATGGTTTTGATGCTTTGGTTTGGCAGGATAGGCTTTTTGTTCCTCCATTTTCCCTAAAATCATAATCCATCCATAAAAAATGACAAACTAGGATTCTCATAATAATATCTATTCTTTTTCTGATTTGCACTGTAAGCACATTCTCCTTATTAGGATATGCAGTTTTAAGCTTTTGGTTTGGCAAGAAAAGCTTTTCTTCCACCATTTTCCTTAAAACTAAAGTTTATCCGTTAAATGGCACAAGCCTAGATTCGCATAATAATCTCAACTCTTTTTATAACTGAGCACTATAAACAAATTCCCCTCATTGGCATACATGGTTTTGATGCTTTGGTTCGATAAGAAAAACTTCTCATTCTAACATTATCCCAAGAATCATAGTCTATCCATCAAATATGACAAACTCGTATTCTCATTATAATCTCCACTCTTTTTGTGATTTGGTGCTATAAACACATTCTTCTCATTAGGATAGACATTTTTGAGGCTTTGGTTTGGCAAGAAGAGCTTTTTTTTTTCCTATTTTCCACATAATTAAAGTTTATCTGTCAACTGGGACAAACTACGATTCACATTATAATCTAAATTCTCTTTATAATTGGGCACTATAACCATATTCTCCTAATTGTCATACACGGTTTTTAAGCTTTGGTTTAGCAAAAAAGTTTTTCTTCCCACCATCTTCCTTAAAACTAGAGTTTGTTCATCAAATGGGACAAACTTGGATTCGCATCATGACCTCAATTCTTTTTATGATTGGGCAGGCTAAACCTATTCTTCTCTTTGGCATACACTGTTTTGATGCTTTGGTTGGGCAAGAAAAGCTTTCCAACGCACCATTTTCCTTTGAAATAAAGTTAGTTAGCCAAATGGGACAAACTTGGATTCACATTATAATCTCAATCTTTTTTATGATTGGGCACTATAAACATGTTCTCCTCATTGACATACACGATTTTGATGCTTTGGTTTGGCAGAAAAAGCTTTTCTATCCACTATTTTCATTAAAACCAAAGTTCGTTTGTCAAATGGGATAAGCCTTGACTTGCATAATAATCTCAATTCTCTTTATGATTGAGCACTATAAACAAATTCTCCTCATTGGCATACACGATTTTGATGCTTTGGTTTGGCAAGAAAAGCTTTTTGTTTCACCATTTTCCCAAGAATCGTAGGCCATACATCAAATATGACAAACTTAAATTCTCATAATAATCTCCACTTTTTTTTGTGATTTGGGACTCTCCTCATTAGGATACATGGTTTTGAGGCTTTGGTTTGGCAAGAAAAGCTTTTTTTTTCACTATTTTCCTTAGAGCCAAAATTTGTCCTTCAAATGGGATAAACTTGGATTCGCATAATAAACTTAGTTGTTTTTATGATAGGACACTATAAACACATTCTCCTCATGAGCATGCATTATTTTGATGCTTTGGTTGGGCAAGATAAGATTTCCTTTCCACCATTTTCCTTAGAACCAAAGTTCATCCATCAAATAGGACAAACCTGGATTCATATAGTAATCTCAATTCTTTTATTGATTGGGCACTATAAACACATTCTCGTTATTGGCATACATGGTTTTGATGCTTTGGTTGGGCAAGAACAGCTATCCTTTCCACTATTTTCCTTAGAACCAAAGTTCATCCACCAAATGGGATAAACTTGGACTCGCATTATAATTCCAATTTTTTTTATGATTGGACACTATAAATCGATTCTCCTCATTGGCATACATGGTTTTGATGCTTTGGTTTGGTGGGATAGGTTTTTCATTCCAACATTTTTGTTAGAATGGAAGTTCATCTGTCAAATAGGACAAACTTTGATTCTCATAATAATCTCCATTATTTTTGTGATTAGGCACTATAAACACATTCTTCTCATTGGGATACACATTTTGATGCTTTGGTTTGGCAAGAAAAGCTTTTTGTTCCCCTATTTTGCATAAAAACAAAGTTCATCTGTCAAAAGGTATAAACATAGATTCTTGTAATAATCTACATTTTTTTGGTCATTGGGCACCATAAACACATTTTCCTCATTAGGATATACGATTTTGATGCTTCAATTTAGCAAGAAAAACTTTTCTTTCCACTATTTCCTTAGTATCAATGTTCATCCATCAAATAAGAAAAACTTAGATTCGTGCAATAATCTCCACTCTTTTTGTGATTGGGCACTATAAATGCATTTTCCTCATTCATACACATAGTATTGATGCCTTAGTTTGGCAGGAAAAACTTTTCCTTCCACTATTTTCCTTAGAACCAAAGTTTGTCTGTCAAAAGGGACAAACCAAGATTCGCATAATAATCTCAATTCTTTTTATCATTGGGCACTATAAACACATTCTTCTCATTGGCATACACGGTTGTTATGCTTTGGTTTGGTAAGAAAAGCTTTTTGTTCCACCATTTTCCCTAGAATCATAGTCCATCTGTCAAATATGACGAACTTGGATTCCCATAATAATCTCCATTATTTTTGTGATTTGCTGTTGTAAACACATTTTCCTTATTAGGATATGCAGTTTTGAGGCTTTGATTTGGCATGAAAAGCTTTTTTTTTCCCGCTATTTTCCTTAAAACCAAAGCTAGTCTGTCAAATGGGACAAACTTGGATTCGCATAATAATCTCAATTCTTTTTATGATTGGGTACTATAAACACATTTTCCTCATTAGCATACACAGTTTTGATCTTTGGTTTGGTAAGAAAAGCTTTTCATTCCTCTATTTTCCCTAGAATCATAGTCCATCCATTAAAAATGATAAACTTGGATTTGCATTATAATCTTAGTTCTCTTTGTGATTTGGCACTGTAAACACATTCTCCTTATTGGGATGCACAGTGTTAAGGCTTTAGTTTAGTAAGAAAAGCTTTTATTTCCACCGTTTTTGTTAGAACCAAAGTTCATTCATGAAATGGGATAAACTTGTATTCATATAATAATCTTAATTCTTTTTTATGATTAGGCACTATAAGCACATTCTCATTGAGATACATAATTTTGATGCTTTGGTTTGGCATAGAAAGCTTTTTGCTCCACTATTTTCCACAAAATCAAAGTTCATTAGTTAAAAAGTGTAAAAACATATTCTTGTAATAATCTCCATTCTTTTTGTGATTGGGTGCTATAAACACAATCTCCTTATTGAGATACACGATATTAATGCTTTGATTTGGCACAAAAACTTTTTTTTCACTATTTTCATGATAATCAATGTCCATCTGCCAAATGGGACAAACTTATGTTCATGCAATAATCTTCATTTTTTTTGGAATTGGGCATTATAAACACATTCCCTCATTGGGGTTAACAATATTGAATGTTTAGTTTGGCAAGAAAAACTTTTCTTTCTACCATTTTCCTTAGAAGCAAAGTTCATCCTTCAAATGGGACAAACTTTGATTCTCAAAATAATCTCTATTATTTTTATGACTGGCATTATAAACATATTCTCCTCATTGGCGTACACGATTTTGATGCTTTGGTTTGGTAGGATAGGCTTTTTGTTCCTCCATTTTCCCTAGAATCATAATCCATCCATAAAAAATAACAAATTTGGATTCTCATAATAATCTCTATTCTTTTTCTGATTTGGCACTGTAAGCACATTCTCCTCATTAGGATATGCAGTTTTGGGCCTTTGGTTTGGCAAGAAAAGTTTTTTTTCCATCATTTTTCTTAAAACCAAAGTTCATCCATTAAATGGCACAAGCCTGGATTCACATAATAATCTTAATTCTTTTTATGACTGAGTGCTATAAACAATTCCCTTTATTGGCATACATGGTTTTGAAGCTTTGGTTTGGTAAGAAAAGCTTTTTGTTCCACTATTATCCCAAAATCATAGTCCATCCATCAAATATGACAAACTTGGATTCTCATAATAATCTCCATTTTTTGCTGCGATTTAGTGCTTTAAACACATTCTCCTCATTAGGATATGCCATTTTGAAGCTTTAGTTTGGCAGGAAAAGCTTTTTTTTACCATTTTCCATAGTTTGTCTATCAACTGGGACAAACTAAGATTCACATTATAATCTCAATTCTCCTTATGATTGGGCACTATAAACACATTCTCCTCATTGGCATACATGGTTTTGAAGCTTTGGTTTGGTAAGAAAAGCTTTTCATTCCACCATTTTCCTTTGAATCATAGTACATTCATCAAATATGACAAACCTGGATTCTCATAATAATCTCCATTCTTTTTGTGATTTGGCGCTATAAACACATTCTCCTCAATAGATTCACCGCTTTGATGCTTTTGTTTGGCAATAAAAGCTTTTTTTTCACCATTTTCCTCAAAACAAAAGTTTGTTCGTCAAATAGGACAAACAAGGATTCACATAATAATCTTAATTCTTTCTATGATTAGGCACTATAAATGCATTCTCCTCATTGGCATACATGGTTTTGATGATTTGGTTAGGCAAGAAAAGCTTTTTTTTCACTATTTTCCTTAGAACCAAAGTTCGTCCGTCAAGTGGGATAAACTTGATTTCGCATAATAATCTCAATTCTTTCCATGATTGGGCACTATAAACACATTCTCCTTATTAGCATACATGGTTTTAATGCTTTGGTTGGGCAAGAAAAGCTTTTTTTTCCCACCATTTTCCTTAAAACCAAAGTTCATCTGTCAAATGAGATGAACTTGGATTCGCGTAATAATCTCAATTCTTGTTATGATTGGGCACTATAAACATATTCTCCTTATTGGCATACATGGTTTTGATGCTTCGCTTGGGCAAGAAAAGCTTCCCTTTCCATCAACTTCCATAGAACCAAAGTTCATCCGTCAAATGGGACAAACTCGGATTTGCATTATAATCTTAATTATTTTATGATTGGGAACTCTAAACACATTCTCCTCATTGGCATATAGGGTTTTGATGCTTTGCTGTGGCAAGGAAAAGCTTTTCTTTCAACCATATTTCTTAAAACCAAGTTTATTCGTTAAATGAGACAAACTTGGATTCGCATAATAATTTCAACTATTTTTATGATCAGGCTCTATAAATAATTATCCCTATTCGCGTAAACGGTTTTGATGCTTTTGTTTGGTAAAAAAACATTTTTGTTCCATCATTTTTCTTAGAAACATAGTTCATCTCTCAAATATGACAAACTTAGATTCTCGTAATAATCTCAATTCTTTTTCTAATTGGGCACTATAAACATAATTTCCTCATGAGGATACACGATTTTGATGCTTCAGTTTGGTAAGAAAAGCTTTTTGCTCCATTAGTTTTCTTAGAAACATAGTTCATCCGTCAAATGTGACAAACTTGGATTCTCATAATAATCTCTATTTTTTTTGGTTGGGCGCTATAAACATATTTTTCTCACGAGGATAGACAGTTCTGATGCTTTGGTTTGGTAGGAAAAGTTTTTCTTTCCATTATTTTCCTTAGAGCCAAAGTTCATCCGTCAAGTAGAACAAACTCTGATTCTTGTGATAATCTTTATTCTTATTATGATTGGCGCTATAAACATATTCTCCTCATTCGCATACATGGTTTTGATGCTTTGGTTTGTTAGGATAGGTTTTTCGTTCCTCTATTTTTATTCGAATGGAAGTTCATCTATTAAACAGGATAAACTTTCATTCTCGTAATAATCTTAATTCTTTTGGTGATTGGGTAGTATAAATACATTCTCCTAATTGGGATACATGATATTGATGCTTTAGAATGGTAAAAAAACCTCTTATTTCCACCATTTTCCTTAGAATTAAATTACATCTATCAAATGTGACAAACTTGGATTCTCGTAACAATTCTTTTTGTGATTGGGCACTATAAACACATTCTCCTCATTGGGATACACAATTTTGATGCTTTGGTTTGGCAAGAAATGCCTTTTGTTCCACCATTTTCCATAAAATCAAAGTTCATCTGTCAAAAGGTATAAACATAGATTATCATAATAATCTTCATTCTTTTTATGAATGGGCACCATAAGCATGTTCCCCTCCTCGGGATACACAATATTGATGCTTTGATTTAGGAAGAAAAACTTTTCTTTCCACTATATTCCCTAGAAACAATGTTCATACGTTAAATGGGACAAACTTGGATTCATGCAATAATCTCCATTCTTTTTGTGATTGGGCATTATAAACACATTCTCCTAATTGGCATGCATGGTTTTAATGCCTCGGTTTTGCTAGAAAAACTTTTCTTTCCACCATTTTCCTTTGAAGAAAAGTTCATCCATTAAATGGGACAAACTTGGATTTGCATAATAACTCAATTCTTTTCATGATTGGGCACCATAAACACATTCTCCTCATTGGCAAACCTGATTTTGTTGCTTTGGTTTGGTAAGAATAGCTTTTTGTTCCATCATTTTCCCTACAATCGTAGTTCATCCATCAAATATGGCAAACTTGGATTCTGATAATAATCTCCATTCTTTTTTTGATTAGGCGATATAAACACATTGTTTGCATTGGCATACACGGCTTTAATGCTTTAGTTTGGTAAGAAAAGCTTTTCGTTTCACTATTTTCCCTATAATCATAGTTCATGCATCAAATGTGATGAACATGGATTCTGATAATAATCTCCATTTTTTTTTGTGATTTGGAGCTATAAACACATTCTTCTCATTAGGATACATGACTTTTATGCTTTAGTTTGGCAAGAAAAGCTTTTTTTTCCACCATTTTCCTTAGAACCAAAGTTCATTCGTCAAATGGGACAAACTTGGATTTGCATAATAATCTTAATTCTCTCTATAACTAGGCACATGAACACATTCTCCTCATTGGCATACACAGTTTTCATGGTTTGGTTTACGAAGAAAAGCTTATCATTTCACCATTTTGCCTAAAATCATAGTCATCCACCAAATATGAAACTTGGATTCTCATAACAATCTCTATTCTTTTCATGATTTTGAGCTATAAACACGTTCTCCTCATTAAGATGCACGACTTTAATGCTTTGGTTTGGCAAGAAAAGCTTTTTTTCCACCATTTTCCTTAGAACCAAAGTTTGTCTATCAAATGGGACAAGCTTGGATTCACATAACAATCTTAATTCTTTATATGATTGGGCGCTATAAGCACATTCTCCTCATTGGCATGCATGGTTTTGATGCTTGGTTTGGGCAAGAAAAGCTTTTCTTTCCACCATTTTTGTTAGAACCAAAGTTCATCTGTCAAATAGGAGAAACTTGGATCGTATAATAATCTCAACTCTTTTTATGATTGGGCACTCTAAACACATTCTCCTTATTGGCATACACGGTTTTGATGCATTGGTTGGCCAAGAAAAGCTTTCCTTTCCACCATTTTCCTTAGAACCAAGGTTCATCAATCAAATGCGACAAGCTTGGATTCGCATTATAATCTCAATTATTTTTATGATTGGGGACCATAAACACATTCTCCTCATTGGCATACACAATATTGATGCTTTGCTTTGGTAAGAAAAAGCTTTTCTTTCCACCATTTTTCCTAGAACCAGGTTTGTTCATCAAATGGGAGAAACTTGGATTTGCATAATAATTTCGACTACTTTTATGATTGGCCACTAGAAACAGATTCTCCTCATTGGCATACATGGTTTTAATGCTTTGGTTGGGCAAGAAAGCTTTTTTTTTCACCATTTTCCTTAAAACCAAAGTTTATTCATCAAACGGGACAAACTTGGATTCGTATAATAATCTCAATTCTATTTATGATTAGGCACTATAAACACATTCTCCTCATTGGCATACACGGTTTTGATGCTTTGGTTGGGCAAGAAAAGCTTCCCTTTCCATCATTTTCCTCAGAACCAAAGTTTATCTATCAAATAGGACAAACTTGGATTCGCATTACAATCTTAATTATTTTTATGATTGGGCACTATAAATAGATTCTCCTCATTGCCATCCATGGTTTTGATGCTTTGCTTTGGTCAAGAAAAAGCTTTTCTTTCCACCATTTTTTAAGAACCAGGTTTTTTTCGTCAAATGGGACAAACTTGGATTTGCAAAATAATTTCAACTATTTTTATGATTAGGCACTATAAACAATTCACCTCATTGGCATACAAGGTTTTGATGCTTTGGTTTGGTAAGGAAAGCTTTTTGTTCCATCATTTTCCTTAGAAACATATTTCATTTGTCAAATGTGACAAACTTGGATTCTCATAATATTCTCCATCCTTTTTTTTGATTAGGTGCTATAGACATATTCTCTTCACGATGATACATAGTTCTGATGCTTTGGTTTGGCAAGAAATGTTTTTTTTTCCATTATTTTCCTTAGAGCCAAAGTTCATCCGTCAAGTGGGACAAACTTTGATTCTCTTAGTATTCTCTATTATTTTTATGATTGGCACTATAAATATGTTCTCTTCATTGGCATACATGGTTTTTATGCTTTGGTTTGGTAGGATAGGCTTTGCGTTCCTCCATTTTAATTCAAATGGAATTTTAGCCATCAAACATGATAAACTTTTATTCTCGAAATAATCTCCATCCTTTTGTTGATTGGGCACCATAAGCACATTCTTCTCATTGGCAGACATGATTTTATTACTTTGGTTTGGTAAGAAAAGCTTTTCATTTAAGCATTTTCCCTAGAATCAAAGTTCATCCATCAAATGTGACACTTGAATTCTGATAATAATGTCCATTCTTTTTTTGATTGGGCACTATAAACACATTCTCCTCATTGGCACACATGGTTTTGCTGGTTTGGTTTGGTAAGAAAAGCTTTTTGATCCATTATTTTCCTCAAAAACATAGTTCATCCGTCAAATGTGATAAACTTGGGTTCTTATAATAATCTCTATTCTTTTGTTGATTAGGCATTATGAACACATTCTCCTCACTAGGATACATGGTTTTGATGCTTTAGTTTGGCAACAAAAGTTTTTCTTTCCACCATTTTCCTTATAGCCAAAGTTTATCCGTTAAGTAGGACAAACTCTGATTCTTGTTATAATCTGTATTCTTTTTATGATTGGCACTATAAACATATTCTCCTCATTGGTGTACATGATTTTGATGCTTTGTTTTGGTAGGATAGGCTTTTCGTTCCTCCATTTTCATTTAAATAGAAGTTCATTCTTCAAACAGGATAAACTTTGATTCTCATTATAATCTCCACCCTTTTGGTGATTTGGCACTATAAACATATTTTCCTAATTAGGATAGATGATATTGATGCTTTGGAATAGTAAGAAGACATTTTCTTTCCATTATTTTGCTCAGAATGATATTACATCTATCAAATGTGACAAACTTGGATTATCTTAATAATCTCCATTCTTTTTGTGATTAAGCACTATAAACACATTCTCCTTATTGGGATACACAATTTTGATGCTTTGGTTTGGCAAGAAAAGCTTTTTGTTCCACCATTTTCCATAAAATCAAAGTTTATCTGTCAAATGGTATAAACATAGATTATCATAATATTCTCTATTCTTTTTGTGATTGGGCACCATAAACATATTCTCCTCTTCAGGATACACAATCTTGATGCTTCGATCTAGCAAGAAAAACTTCTCTTTCCACTATTTTCCCTAGAAATAATGTTCATCCGTAAAATGGGACAAACTCGGATTCATGCATAATCTCCATTCTTTTTGTGATTCAACACTATAAACACATTCTCCTGATTGGCATACACTGTTTTAATGCTTTGCTGTCATAAGAAAAGCTTTTCTTTCCACCATTTTTATTAGAACAAAAGTTCATCTATCAAATAGGACAAACATGGATTTACATAATAATTTTAATTCTTTTTATGATTGGGCACCATAAACACATTCTCCTCATTGGCATGCATGATTTTCTTGCTTTGGTTTGGTAACTAAAGCTTATCATTCACTAGAATTGTAGTTTATCCATCAAATGTGGCAAACTTGGATTCTGATAATAGTCTCTATTCTTTTGTTGATTGGGCACTATAAACACATTCTCCTCATTCGCATACACGGTTTTGATGCTTTGGTTTGGTAAGGAAAGCTTTTCATTCCACCATTTTCCCTAGAATCATAGTCCATTCGTTAAATATGACAAACTTGGATTCTCATAATAATCTCCATTCTTTTTTTGATTTGATACTATAAACACATTCTCCTTATTAGGATACACGGCTTTGATGCTTTGGTTTGGCAAGGAAAGCTTTTTTCCCACCATTTTCCTTAGAGCCAAAGTTCATCCGTCAAATAGGACAAACTTGGATTCGCATAATAATCTCAATTCTTCCAAATTGGGCACTATAGAAACATTCTCCCAATTGGCATACACGGTTTTGGTGCTTTGGTTGGGCAAGAAAAGCCTTTTTTTCCACCATTTTCCTGATAACCAAAGTTTATTCTTTAAATGGGAAAAACTTGGATTCGCATAATAATCTCAATTCCTTTTATGGTTGGACATTATAAACATATTCTCTGCATTGGCATATGCAGTTTTGATGCTTTGGTTAGGTAAGAAAAGCTTCTTTTTCCACCATTTTCCTTAGAACCAAAGTCCATCTGTCAAATGGGAGAAACTTGGATTCGAATTATAATCTCAAGTATTTTTATGATGGGCCACTATAAACACGTTCTCCTCTTTGGCATACAAGGTTTTGATGCTTTGCTTTGGCAAGAAAAAGCTTTTTTTCCACCATTTTTCCTATAACCAAGGTCATTCATCAAATGGGACAAATTTAGATTTGCATAATAATTTTAACTATTTTTTTATTGGGCACCATAAACAATTCTCCTCATTGGCATACACAGTTTTGATGCCTTGGTTTGGTAAGAAAAGCTTTTTCTTCCAGCATTTTCCTTAGAAACATAGTTCATCCGTCAAATATGACAAACTTGGATTCTCATAATAATCTCCATTCTTTTTTTGATTGGGCATATAAATACATTCTCCTCATGAAGACACACGATTTTGATGCTTTGGTTTAGCAAGAAAAGTTTTTCTTTCCATTATTTTCCTTAGAACCAAAGTTCATCTGTCAAGTGGGATAAACTTTGATTCCCGTGATAATCTCTATTCTTTTTATGATTGGCACTACAAACATATTCTCCTTATTGGCGTACATGGCTTTAATGCTTTGGTTTAGTAGGATAGGCTTTCCGTTCCTTCATTTTCTTTCAAATGGAAGTTCATCCGTCAAACAGGATAAACTTTGATTCACCTAATAATCTCTATCTTTCTTGTGATTGGGCACTGTAGACATATTCTTCTCCTCGAGATACACAATATTGATGCTTTGGTTTAACAAGAAAAACTTTTCTTTCCACTATTTTCCATAGAAACAATGTTCATCTACCAAATGGGACAAACTTGGATTCATGCAATAATCTCCATTCTTTTTGTGATAGGGCATTATAAACATATTTTCCTGATTGGCATGCACTGTTTTGATGCTTTGGTTTTCCATGATAAGCTTTTCTTTCCACCATTTTCCTTAAAACCAAAGTTCATCTGTCAAATGGGACAAACTTTGGTTTGCATAATAATCTCAATTCTTTTTATGATTGGGCACCATAAACACATTCTCCTCATTGGCATACATGATTTTCTTGCTTTGGTTTGGTAAGAAAAGCCTTTTGTTCTAGCATTTTCCCTAGAATCATAGTTCATCCATCAAATGTGATGAACTTGGATTTTGATAATAATTAGCATTCTTTTTGTGATTAGACGCTATAAACACATTCTTCTCATTGGCATACATAGTTTTGATGATTTGGTCTATAAGAAAAGCTTTTCATTCTACCATTTACCCTAAAATTATAGTCAATCCATCAAATATGGCAAACTTGGATTCTCATAGTAATCTCCATTCTTTTTACGATTTGGCGCTATAAACACATTTTCCTTATTAGCATACATGGCTTTAATGCTTTAGTTTGGTTAGAGAAGCTTTTTTCCCACCATTTTCCTTATAACTAAAGTTCGTGCATCAAATGGGACAAACTTGGATTCGCAAAATAATCTCAATTCTTTTTATAATTGGGCACTATAAACACATCCTCCTCATTGACATACATGGTTTTGATGCTTTGGTTAGGCAAGAAAAACTCCATTTCCACCATTTTCCTTAGAACCAAAGTTCATCTGTCAAATATAACAAACTTGGATTCGCATTATAATCTCATTTATTTTTATGATTGGGCACTATAAACACATTATCCTCATTGGCATGCACTACTTTGATGCTTTGGCTTGGCAATAAAAAGCTTTTCTTTCGACCACTTTTTTTAGAGCCAAAGCTCGTTCATCACATGGGACAAACTTGGATTCATATAATAATTCATTTTACAATTAGGCACTATAAACACATTCTACTCATTGGCATGCACGGTTTCGGTGCTTGGGTGAGGAAAAAAAACTTGGGCACTATAAACATATTCTTCTCATTAGGATACACGGTTTTGATGCTTTGGTTTGGCAGGAAATGCTTTTTTTCCACCCTTTTTTGTAAAATCAAAGTTTATTTGTCAAATAAGATAAACTTGGATTCTCGTAACAATCACCTTTCTTTAGGTGATTGGGCACTATAAACATATTCTCCTCATTCTGATACATGGTTTTGATGCTTTGGTTTAGTAAGAAATGTTTTTTTCCACCATTTTCCTTCGAACCAAAGTTCGTCCGTCAAATGGGATAAACTTGGATTCACGTAATAATCTTAATTCTTTTTATGATTAGGCACTACAAACACATTTTCCTTATTGGCATGCATGGTTTTGGTGCATAGGTTGGGAAGGAAAAACATAGGCACTATAAACATATTCTCCTCATTAGGATACACGGTTTTGATGCTTTAGTTTAGCAAGAAATGGTTTTTTTCCACCATTTTTCATAGAATCAAAGTTTATTAGTGAAATAAGACAAACTTGGATTCTCGTAACAATCTCTTTTCTTTTGGTGATTGGGCACAATAAACACCTTTTCCTCATTTGGGTACATGGTTTTGATGCTTTGGTTTACCAAGAAATGTTTTCCTTTCCACTATTTTCCTTTAAACTAAGGTTCGTCTGTCAAATATGACAAACTTTGATTCACGTAATAATCTCTATTTTTTGTTATTGGCATGTTAAACAGATCATTCTCATTGGCGAACACGGTTTTGATGCTTTGGTTTTGTAGGAAAGGCTTTTTGTTCTACCATTTTCATTAGAATATAAGTTTATCTATTAAATGGGACAAAGTTGGATTCCTGTAATAATCTCTATCATTTTATTGATTAGGCACGAGAAATACATTTTCCTTATTGGGATACAAGATATTGATGCTTTGGCATGGTAAGAAAACCTTTTCTTTCCACCATTTTCTCAAAATCAAATTACATATGTGAAATGTGGCAAACATGAATTCTCATAATAATCTTTATTCTTTTCGTGATTGGGCACTATAAACACATTCTCCTCATTGGGATACACAGTTTTGATGCTTTAATTTGGCAAGCAAAGCTTTTCATCCCTCCATTTTCCTTAGAATCAAAATTCATCTGTCAAAATGTATGAACATGAATTCTTATAGTAATCTCCATTCTTTTTGTGATTGGGTGCGGTAAACACATTCTTCTCACTGGAATACACGATATTAAGGCTTTGGTTTGGCAAGAAAAACTTTTCTTTCCACCATTTCCCTTAAAATCAACCTCCGTCTGTCAAATGGAACAAAGATGGATTCGTGTAATAATCTCCATTCTTTTTTTGATTAGAAACTATAAACACATTCTTCTCATTGGGATACATGCTATTGAAGCTTTGGTTTTCCAAGAAAAGGTTTTCTTTCCAAAACTTTCCTTAGAACCAAAGTTCATCTGTGAAATGGAATAAATTTAGATTCTCATAATAACCTCCATCCTTTTGGTGATTGGGCACTATACGCACATTCTCCTCATTGGGATACATGACATCGGTACTTTGGAATAGTAAAAAAAATTTTTTCGCCATTCTCCTAGAACAGATTACGTCTATCAAAAATGACAAACTTAGATTATCGTAACAATTTCCATTCTTTTTATGACTGGGCATTATAAAACTTTCTCCTTATTGGGATGCATAGTTTTGATGCTTTGGTTTGACAAGAACAGCTTTCTTTCCACCATTTTCCTGAGAATCAATGTCCGTTCGTCAAATAGGGCAAACGTGGATTCATGCAATAATCTCCATTCCTTTTGTGATTGGCTTCTACAAACACATTATTCTTATTGGGATACAATTTCTATGCTTTGGTTTCACAAGAAAAGCTTTTTGTTCCATCCTTTTCCTTAAAACCAAAGTTCATTGTCAAATAGCATAAACTTGAATTCTCATAATAATCTTCGTCCTTGTGGATGATTAGGCACTATAATTACATTTTCCTCATTGGGATGCATGATATCAATGCTTTGGAATGGTAAGAAAACCTCTTCCTTCCACCATTATCCTTAAAATCAGATTACATTTGTCAAACATAACAAACTTTGATTATCATAACAATCTCCATTCATTTTGTGATTGGGCATGATAAACATATTTTCCTCATTGGGATACATAGTTTTGATGCTTTGGTTTGGCAAGAAAAGCTTTTTAATCCACCATTTTTCTTAAAATCAAAGTTTGTCTGTCAAAAGGGACAAACTTGGATTCTTACAATAATCTCCATCCTTTTGGTGATTAAGCTCTATAAAGACATTCTTCTCATTGGGATACATGATATTGATGCTTTAGAATGGCAAGAAAACCTTTTCTTTCCACCATTTTCCTTAAAATCAAATTACATTCATCAAATGTGACAAACTTAGGTTTCATAATAATCTACATTTTTTTTAAGATTAGGCACTATAAACATATTCTTCTCATTAGGATACAATATTTTGATACTTTGGTTTGGCTGAAAAAGCTTTTCTTCTCATCATTTTCCTTAGAATCAAAGTTCACCTCTCAAATGGGATAAACTTTAATTCTCGTAATAATATCTTTTTTTTTGGTTATTAGGCACTATAAACAGATTCTCCTCATTGGGATACATGATTTGATGCTTTGGTTTGGCACGAAGAGCTTTTCTTTCTACCATTTTCCATAGAATCAAAGTTCATCCGTCAAATGAGACAAACTTGGATTCCAGTAATAATCTCTATGCTTTTTATGATTAGGCACTATAATCACATTCTTGTCATTGTCATATACGGTCTTGATTCCTTGGTTTGACAAGAAAAGCGTTTCATTCCACCATTTTCTTTAGAATCAAAGTTTATCAGTCAAATGGGACGCACGATATCAATGCTTTAGAATGGAAAGAAAAACTTTTTCTTTCCACCATTTTCTTTATAATCAGATTACATCCATCAAATGAGACAAACTTGGATTACCGTAACAATCTCCATTTTTTTGTGATTAGGCATAACAAACACATTCTTCTCCTTGGCATACACGATTTTGATGCTTTGCTTTAGCAAGAAAAGCTTTCCATTCCACCATTTTCCTTAGAATCAAAATTCATCTATCAAATGAATAAACTTGGATTCTCGTAATAATCTCCATATTTTGGTGATTGGGCATTATAAACACATTCTCCTCATTAGGATACTCGATATCGATTCTTTGGAATGGTAGGAAAACCTTTTCTTTTCACCATTTTCCTTAGAATCAGATTACGTCTGTTAAATGTGACAAACTTGGATTCTTATAATAATCTCTATTCTTTTTCTGATTGGGCACAATAAGCACATTCTTCTCATTGGGATACACAATTTTGATGCTTTGGTGTCTCAAGAAAAGCTTTTTATTCCACCATTTTCCTCAAAATCAAAGTTCATCTATCAAAAGGTATAAGCACAAATTCTCATAATAATCTCCATTGTTTTTGTGATTGGGCCCTATAAACACATGTTCCTTATTGGGATACATGATATTGATGCTTTGGTTTGGCAAGAAAAACATTTCTTTCTACCATCTTTTTTTGAATCATTGTCCATCCGTCAAATGGGACAAACTTGTATTCGTGCAATGATCTTCATTTTTTTTCATGACTGGCACTATAAACATATTACCTCATTAGGATACACGATATTGAGGCTTTGGTTTGTCAAGAAAAGCTTTTTGTTCTACCATTGTCTTTAAAACAAAGTTCATCCATCAAATAGGACAAACTTGGATCTCATAATAATCTTCATCCTTTCGGTCATTGGCCACTATAATCACATTCTCTTCATTACGATACATGATATCAACGCTTTCAAATGGTGAGAATTTTTCCATTTTCCTTAAAATTGGATTACGTGTATCAAATATGACAAACTTGGACTATCGTAATAATCTCCATTCTTTTTGTGGTTGGGCACTATAAACACATTCGCTTTATTTAGATAAATAGTTTTGATGCTTTGTTAGGCAAGAAAAGCTTTTCATTCCATCATTTTCCTTAGAATCAAAGTTTATCCATCAAATGGGAGAAATGTGGATTCTCGTAATAATCTCTATCTTTTTGGTGATTAAGCATATAAACACATTCTCTTCATTGGGATACATGATATCGATGCTTTGAAATGGTAGACCTTTTCCTTTCACCATTTTCCTCAGAATTAGATTACATCTGTCAAATATGACAAACTTAGGTTATCATAATAATCTCCATTCTTTTTGTGATTGGGTACTATAAACACATTCCTCTCATTGGCATACATGGCTTTGATGCTTTGGTTTAGCAAGAAAAGCTTTATGTTTCACTATTTTTTATAGAATCAAAGTTCATCCATCAAATAGGACAAACATGGATTTGCATAATAATCAACATCTTTTTGGTGATTAGGCTCTACAAATACATTTTTCTCAGTAGGATACATGATATTTATGCTTTGGAATGGTAACAAGACCTTTTCTTTCTATTATTTTCCTCAAATGAAATTACGTCCATCAAATGTGACAAACTTTGAGTCTTATAATAATCTCCATTCTTATTGTGTTGAGCACTATAAATTCATTTTCCTTATTCAGATACATGGTTTTGATGCTTTGGTTTGGCAAGAAAAGCTTTTGATTCCATCATTTTTCTTAGAATCACAGTTCATCCATCAAATGGGACAAACTTGGACTCTCATAATAATCTCTAACCTTTTAGTGATTGGGCACTATAAAAATATTCTCCTTATTGAGATACATGATATCGATGCCTTGGAGTGGTAGGAAAACATTTTTCCTCCATCATTTTCATCAGAATCAAATTAAATCTATCAAATATGGCAAACTTGGATTATTGTAACAATCTCTATTCTTTTTATGATTCGTTTCAAAAAACAAATTCTTCTCATTGAGATACATGGCTTTGATGCTTTGGTTTGGCAAGAAAACTTTTTCTTTTCACCATTTTTCTCAAAGCTCATCCGTCAAATAAGACAAACTTTGATTCTTGTAATAATCGCTATTCTTTTTATGATTGGGTGATATAAAGATGTTCTCCTTATTAGCATAAATGGTTTTAATGCTTTGGTTTGGAAAGAAAAGCTTTTTGTTCAACCATTTTCCTTAGAATCAAAGTTCATCAATCAAATAGGACAAACTTAGATTCTTGTAATAACGTCAATCCTTTTGGTGATTGGGCACTATAAACACATTCTCCTTATTGGGATACACGATATCGATGTTTTAGAATAGTAAGAAAACCTTTTTCTTCCACCAATTTCCTTAAAATTATATTACATCTGTCAAATGTGACAAACTTGGATTATCATAACAATGTCCATTTTTTTTTTGTTATTAGGCACTACAAGCACATTCTCCTCATTAGGATACACAATTCTGATGCTTTCATTTGGTAACAAAAGCTTTTCATTTCACCATTTTCCTTAAAGTCAAAGTTCATCCATCAAATGGGACAAACTGGATTCTCTCCATCCTTTGGGTGATTGGGCTTTATAAACAAATTCTTTTTAGTGGGTACACTATATCAATGCCTTGGAATGGCAAGAAAACCTTTTCTTTCCATCATTTTTCTCAGAATCAAGTTACGTTCGTCAAATGTGACAAACTTAGATTCTCGTAACAATCTCCATTCTTTTTGTGATTGGGCACTATAAACACATTCTTCTTATTGGTATACACGATTTTGATGCTTTGGTTTAGCAAGAAAAACATTTCTACCCATCATTTTCCTTAGAATCAAAGTTCATCCCTAAAATGGAACAAACTTGGATTCTCATAATTATCTCATTTCTTTTAGTGATTGGGCACATAAAAACATTCTCCTTATTAGGATACATGGTTTTGATTCTTTGGTTTGGCAAGAAAAGCTTTTATTTCCGCCATTTTCCTTAAAATCAAAGTTCATCCATCAAATGGGACAAGCTTTGATTCGCATAATAATCTCTTTCTTTTTATGATTGGAACCATAATCAGATTCTCCTCATTGGCATACATGGTTTTGATGCTTTAGTTTGGCAACAAAAACTTTTCATTCTGCCATTTTCCTTAGAACCAAGGTTTATCCGTCCAATGGGACAAACTTGGATTCTTGTAATAATTTCTAATTATTTTATGATTGGGCACTATAAACACATTCTCCTTATTGGCAAACACGATTTTAATGCTTTGGTTTGGCAATAAAAGCATTTTCTTCCACCATTTTCCTTAGAATCAAAGTTCATCCATTAAATGTGGCAAAATTGGATTCTGGTAATAATCTCCCTTCCTTTTGTGATTGGGCACTAAAGACACATTCTCCTGATTAGGATACATAGTTTTGATGCTTTGGTTTTGCAATAAAAGCTTTTCATTCCACCATATTCTTTGAAGTCAAAGTTCATCATCAAACGGGACACATTTGGATTCTCATAATAATCTCTGCCCTTTTGGTGATTAAGCACTATAAACACATTTTCCTCATTGGGATACACGATATCGATGCTTTGGAATGGTAAGAAAACTTTTTCTTTCCACCATTTTCCTTAGAATTAGATTACATTTTCAAATGTGACAAACATGGATTATCGTAATAATCTCCATTTCTTTTGTGATTAGGCACGATAAACATATTTTCCTCATGAGGATACATGATATTAAAGCTTTAGAATGGTAAGAAAACCTTTTCTTTCCACCATTTTCCTTAGAATAAAATTACATCTGCCAAATATAACAAACTCTGATTATGGTAATAATCTTCATTCTTTTTTAGATTGGTCACTATAAACACATTCTCCTAGTTGGGATATCACAATTTTGATGCTTTGGTTTGGCAAGAAAAACTTTTTGTTCCACCATTTTCCATAGAATCAAAGTTCATCTGTCAAAAGGTATAAACACAAATTCTCTTAATAATCTCCATTCTTTTTCTGATTGGGTGCTATAAACACAATCTCCTCATTGGGATACACAATATTATGCTTCGATTTAGTAAGAAAAACTTTTCTTTCCACTATTTTCTCTAGAATCAATGTCCATCCATCAAATGGGACAAACTTATGTTCGTGCAATAATCTCCATTCTTTTTGGGATTGGGTATTATAAACACATTCTCCTCATTGGGATACACAATATTGAAGCTTTGGTTTGGCAAGAAAAGCCTTTCTTTCCACCATTTTCCTTAGAACCAAAGTTCATAGTCAAATGGTACAAACTTTGATTCTCATAATAATCTCTATTCTTTTTATGATTGGCATTATAAACGCATTCTCCTCGTGGCGTACACAGTTTTGATGCTTTGGTTTGGTAGGGTAGGCTTTTTGTTCCTCCATTTTTATTAGAATGGAAGTTCATCCGTTAAATAGTACAAACTTTGATTCTCATAATAATCTTTATTTTTTTGTGATTAGGCGCTATAAACACATTTTCCTCACTGGGATACATGGTTTTGATGCTTTAGATTGGTAAGAAATGCTTCTCTTTCCACTATTTTTCATAGCATCAAAGTTCACTCATCAGCTAAGACAAGCTTTCATAATAGTTTCCTTTCTTTCGATGATTGGGCATTATGAAGACATTCTCCTCGTTGGCATACACGATTTTGATGCTTTGGTTTGGCAAGAAAAGCTTCTCTTTCCACCATTTTCCTTAGAACCAAAGTTTATCTGTCTAATGGGACAAACTTTTGATTCTTGTAATAATCTCTATTCTTTTTATGATTGGCACTATAAACACATTCTTTTCATTAGTGTACAAGATTTTGATGCTTTGGCTTAGTAGGATAAGGTTTTCATTTCACCATTTTCATTGGAATGGAAGTTCATCCGTCAAACAGGACAAAACTTTGATTCTTATAATAATTTGCATCCTTTTGGTGATTGGGCACTATAAAACACATTTTCCTTATTGGGATACACAATATTGAAGTTTGGAATGGGAAAAAACCTTTTTTTTCCACCATTTTCCTCATAATCATATTACGTCTGTTAAATGTGACAAACTTAGATTCTCGTAATAATCTTCAATCTTTTTGTGACACTATAAGCACATTCTCCTCATTAGGATACAAAATTTTGATGCTTTGGTTTGGCAAGAAAAGCATTTTGTCCACCATTTTCCATAAAATTAAAGTTCATCTATCAAAAGGTATAAACACAGATTCTCGTAATAATCTCCATCTTTTTTGTAATTGGGCACTGTAAACACATTGTCCTTATTGGGATACATAATATTGATGCTTCAGTTTAGAAAGAAAAATGTTTTTTCCACCATTTTCCTTAGAATTAAAGTTCATCCGTCAAATGGGACAACCTTGGATTCGAATAATAATCCCCTTTCTTTTTTGTGATTAGGCGCTATAAACAAATTCTCCTAATTAGGATACACATGCTCTAGTTTAGCAAGAAAAGCTTTTTTTTAACCCTTTTCCTTAAAATTAAAGTTTATCCATCAAATGGGGCAAACCTGGATTCGTATAATAATCTTAATTTTTTTTATGATTGGGCACTATAAACACATTCTCCTCATTGGCATACATGGTTTTGATGCTTTGGTTGTGCAAGAGAAGCTTTCTTTCCACCATTTTCCTTAGTACCAAAGTTCATCCGTCAAATGGGACAAACTTGGATTCACATTATAATATCAGTTCCCTTTATGATTGGGCACTATAAACACATTCTCCTCATAGCTATACATGGTTTTGATGCTTTGGTTTCGTAGGAAAAGCTTTTTTTTCCACCATTTTCCTTAGAACCAAAGTTTATCTGTCAAATAAGACAAATTTGGATTCGCATAATAATCTCAATTCTTTTTATGATTAGGTACTGTAAATACATTCTCCTTGCATGCATACACGATTTTGATGCATTGGTTTGGTAAGAAAAGCTTTTCATTTCACCATTTTCCCTAGAACCATAGTCACATCAAATATGATAAACTTGGAATACATGGTTTTTTGTGATTTGGCACTATAAACACATTCTCCTCATTAGAATACATGGTTTTGGGGCTTTGGTTTGGAAAGAAAAGCTTTTTTCCATCATTTTCCTTAAAACCAAAGTTCATACATCAAACGAAACAAACTTGGATTCGCATAATAATCTCAATTCTTTTTATGATTAGGTACTATAAACACATTCTCCTCATTGGCATACACAGTATTGATGCTTTGGTTGGGCAAAAAAACTTTCTTTTCCACAATTTACCTTAAAACCAAAGTTCCTTCATCAAATGGGAAAACTTGTATACACATTATAATCTCAATTCTTTATATGATTGGACATTATAAACACTTTCTCCTCATTGGCATACATGGTTTTGATGCTTTGGTTTAGCAGGAAAAGCTTTTCTTTCCACTATTTTCATTAGAACCAAAGTTTATCTGTTAAATGGGGCAAACTTGGATTCAAATAATAATCTCAAATCTTTTTATGATTGGGTGTTATAAATACTTTCTCCTTATGCGCATAAACAGATTTGATGCTTTGGTTTGGTAAGAAAAGCTTTTCATTCCACTATTTTCCCTTGAATCATAGTCCAACTATCAAATATGAAAAACTTGGATTCTCAAAATAATCTCCATTTTTTTGTGATTTGGCACTATAAACAGATTTTCTTTAGTAGCATACACTGTTTTGATGCTTTGGTTTAAAAAGAAAAGCTTTTTTTCCATCATTTTCCTTAGAACCAAAGTTCATCTGTCAAATGGGACAAACTTGGATTCGCGTAATAATCTAAAATTTTTTATGATTGGGCACTATAAACACATTCTCCTCATTAGCATACACAGTTTTGATGCTTTGGTTAGGCAAGAAAAGCTTTTCTTTCTGCTATTTTCCTTAGAACCAAAGTTCATCCGTCAAATGGGACAAACTTGGATTCGCATTATAATCTCAATTATTTTTATGATTGGGTAAAATATAAACATATTCTCCTCATTGGCATAAATGGTTTTAGGGCTTTGGTTTGGCAAGAAATGCTATTTTTTCCACCATTTTCCATAGAATCAAAGTTTACTTGTCAAATGAGACAAACATGGATTCTTATAATAATCTTCTTTCTTTTGGTGATTGGGCATTATGAACACATTCTCCTCATTCAAGTACATGGTTTTTATGCTTTGGTTTGCCAAGAAACACTTTTCTTTTCACTATTTAACTTAGAATCAATGTCCATCCATCAAATGTTACAAACTTGGATTTGCATTATAATCTTAATTCTTTTTATGATTAGGCACTATAAACACATTTTCCTCATTGGCATACACAGTTTTAATGCTTTGGTTTGGCAAGGAAAGCTTTTCTTTCCACCATTTTCCTTATAACCAAAGTTCATCCGTCAAATGGGATAAACTTGAATTTGTTTAATAATCTTAATTCTTTTTTTGATTAGGCACTATAAACATATTCTCCTCATTGGTGTACATGGTTTTGATGCTTTAGTTTGGTAAGAAAAGCTTTTTGTTACACTATTTTCCTTAGAACTAAAGTTCATCCATCAAATAGAACAAACTTGGATTCGTATAGTAATCCCTATTTTTTTATGTTGGCACTATAAACACATTCACCTCATTAGCGTACTCGGTTTTAATGCTTTGGTTTGGTAGGATAGGCTTTTTATTCTTGCATTTTCATTAGAATGGAAGTTTATCCATCAAATGAGACAAACTTTGATTCTTATAATAATCTCCATCCTTTTGGTGATTGGTCACTATAAACACATTCCCTTCATTGGGATACACGATATTAAGCTTTGGAATGGTAAAAAACCTTTTTTTCCCCTATTTTTCTCAAAATCAGATTATGTCTATCAAATGTGACAAACTTGGATAATCGTAGTAATCTCCATTCTTTTTGTGATTGGGCACTATAAGCGCATTCTCCTTATTGGGATACATAATTTTGATGCTTTGGTTTGGCAAGAAAAGGGTTTTCTTCCACCATTTTTCATAGAATCAAAGTTCATCTGTCAAAAGGTATAAACACAGATTCTCAAAATAATCTCGACCCTTTTTATGATTAGGCGCCATAAACATATTGTCCGCTTTGGGATACACAATATTGATGATTTAGTTTATAAAGAAAACTTTTCTTTCCACTAGTTTCCTTACAATCAATGTTCATACGTCAAATAGGATAAATTTGGATTCATGCAATAATCTCCATTCCTTTTGTAATTAGGCACTATAAACAAATTCTCCTTATTAGGATGCACATGCTTTGGTTTGGCAAAAAAAGCTTTTGGAATGGTAAAAAAAACTTTTCTTTCCACCACTTTTCGTAGAATCAAATTTCACTTGTCAAATGTGACAAACATTGATTCTTGTAATCATCTCCACTCTTTTCATTATTGGATGCTATAAATAGATTCTCTGCCTTGGGATACTTGATATTGATTCTTTGCTTTGGCATGAAAAACTTTTCTTTCCACCATTTTCCTTAAAATCAAAGTTCATTCCTCAAATGGGACAAGCTTGGATTCTCATAAAAATCTCGATTCTTTTGGTGGTTGGGCACTATAAACATATTCTTCTTTGATACATGGTTTTGACACTGTGGTTTTCTTAGAAAAGTTTTGCTTTCCACCATTTTCTTTACAATTAAAGTTTATCTGTCAATTGGGATAAACTTGGATTCTCATAATAATCTTCATTCTTTTGGTGATTGGGCACTATAAGAACATTTTTATAATTGGGATATTCAACAATATTGATACTTTGGAATGGTAAGAAAACTTTTTCTTTCCACCATTTTCCTATGAATCAAATTTCAACTACCAAATGTGACAAACTTTGATTCATGTAATAATCTTCATCCTTTTTATGATTGAGCACTATAACCCCATTCTCCTCATTGGCACACATTGTTTTGATGCTTTGCTTTGGCAAGAAAAGCTTTTTTCCCATAATTTTCCTTCGAATCAAAGCTTATATGTCAAATAGGACAAACTTGGATTCTTATAATAATCTCCAATCTTTTTGTGATCAGGCACTATAATCATATTTTCCTCAATGGGATACATGGTTTGGAAGATTTGGTTTGGCAAAAAAAACTTTTCTTTCTACCATTTTCCTTGGAATCAAAGTTCGTTGCTCAAATGGGATAAACTTAGATTCTCGTAATAATCTTTATTATTTTGGTGATGAGGCATTATAAACACATTCTTCTCATTAGGATACATGGCTTTGGATGCTATGGTTTTCCAAGGAAAGCTTTTCTTTCCATCATTTTCCCTAGAATCAAAGCTCATTTGTCAAATAGGATAAACTTAGGTTCTCGAAATAATCTCTATTCTTTCGGTGATTGGGCACTATAAACTCATTCCCCTCATTAGGATACACGATATTGATGCTTGAAACGGTAAGAAAACCTTTTTTCCACCATTTTCCTAGGAATCAAATTTCATCTGTCAAATATGCCAAGGTTTGATTCTTGCAATACTCTCCATTCATTTGGTGATCGGACACTATACACACATTCTTCTCATTGGCATACACAGTCTTGATGCTTTGGTTTGGCAAAAAAAGCTTTTCATTCTACCATTTTCCTTAAAATCAATGTTCGTCCATCAAATAGGACAAACTTCAATTCTCATAATAATCTCTATCCTTTTGGTGATTGAGCACTATAAACATATTCTTATCATTGTGATGCACGATATCGATGCTTTGAAATGGTAGGAAAACCTTTTTTTCACCTTTTTTCATAGAATCAAATTTCATCCATCAAATGTGACACATTCTAATTCTTGTAATAATCTCCATTCTTTTCATGATTGGGCGCTATAAACAGATTCTCCTCCTTGGGATACCTAATATTGATTCTTTGGTTTAGCATGAAAGGCTTTTTTTTTCACCATTTTCCTTAGAATCAAAGCTTATTCCTCAAATGGGGCAAAGTTGGATTCGCATAATAATCTCCATTATTTTGGTGATTGGGCACTATAATCACATTTTCCTCATAGGGATACAAGGTTTTGATGCTTTGATTTTGAAAGAAATGTAATTTTTTGACCATTTTCCTTGAAATCAAAGTTCGTCCATCAAATGGGACAAAGTCAGATTTTCATAATAATGTCCTTACTTTTTATGATTAGGCACTATATACACATTCTCCTTCTTAGGATACATTATATTGATGCTTTGGTTTGGCAAGAAAAACTTTTTTCCACCATTTTCCTTAGAATCAATATTCATCCGTCAAATATGAAAAACTTAGATTCTCGTAATGATTTCCATTCTTTTTTTCGTTAGGCACTATAGAACATTTTCCTCTTTTGGATACATAATTTGATGCTTTGACTTTGAAAGAAAAGTTTTTCCTTCCACTATTTTCCTTAGAATCAAAATTCATCTATCGAGTGGGACAAACTAGGATTCTCATAATAATCTCTATTCTTTTTGTTATTAGGTACTATAAACATATTCTCCTCATTAGGATAAATGGTATTGATGCATCAGTATAGCAAGAAAAGCTTTTCTTTCCACTATTTTCCTTAGAATCAAAGTTTGTATGTCAAGTGTGACAAACTTGGATTAATGTAATAATACCATTCTTTTTGTGATTGGGCACTATAAACACATTCTCCTCCTTGGGATACCCGATATTTATGCTTTGGTTTGGCAAGAAAATGATGGAGATCAACATGCACAAACACCTATTTCCAACAATTCTTTTGATCTTTTTTAAGGAATTAATGGTCTAACGACTAGGGCAAAGACTTAATGCATGAAGCAAGCTTTGCAAGTATTAATCATGGAAATGCAAGCAAAGGAGGCTACTCAAGATGAATCGATGCATTGCTAAGATTTATCACTTTTCTACATTGTGTTAAGACTGAAAAGGGGCAAAGAATAAATCTTGGAGCCCAATTCGCATGTCCAAGATGAATGGAGCCCAACTTACATGTATTCATGGCCCTATAGTATAGGATTTCATATTTTGATTTTTTTTAATAAGAATTTGACTTTTCAATTTTAATTTGTTTAGATAATTCCTAATTAGATTATGATAAGGAGTTGACTTTATCCTTATTGATTAGGATTGTTTTTAGGATTTTAAATTGTGTAGACAAGTCCTAATTAGGTTAGAATAAACGTTTCCTTATTGATTAGGAATGTCCTTGTTTAGTTAGGACTCTACAGATTTAAGGCCTATATGAGGCCATCTTATTTATATAATTTAGCATATTTGAATAGAAAAAAATATCTTGAGAGTTTTTAAGAGTTTTTTCACTTTGTTAGAACTTTTTCTTTGCTATTTAAGAACTCAAACTGATCTTATCAAGATAACTTATGGCGATAAAGATTCTTATAACTTTGGTTCTAATTAGTAGGTTTGATTGGGATCAAGTTCTTTTTGCTTGATTTTTAAGACGATCTTGGGGGTCTAATTCTATCCAATTAGGTTTTAGGTTGCATTTTCATCATAAGGTTCATGTTACTTGGCATCAAAGCTTTGGTTCTCGAAAGTGAAGTGTACTCTATCTTTTAAACCCATAATTTCATTATATTTCTATCATATTTAGTGATGTCCATGATCTATAAAAAAAATAAACAAAAAGTGTTCTAGTGTTCTAACCCTTTGCTATTCATCATTTATAAAAAAATTAAAAGAAAAGTGTTCAGTATTCTAACCCTTTCCACCTTAAAATGATTGCTATTACAACTTCATATTCTCATCTTACAAAGAATTCTTTGTTCCCCCTTGTTGATTTCTCTTCACTTGATACTTCCTGCTAAATTCATTTCCCTTCATATTTCTTGTTGATTTCACTTCCTTGATCTTTCTTATTGATCTTATTAATCAAGTTATAATAACTTCATTTTTGCTTATTATTTTTGTAAGATCATTTATAAAGTTCTTTTTAAAGGGCTTGTAAAGGAAAGTTAAGTGGTAAAAGGCAAAAGAGGTGAGAATGTCATCGAGGAAAGCCAAAATTAAGTGAAACACGAGTGGTTAAAAGCTAATCTTGAGTGTAAACAAATAAGGAAGTATGTGAGGAAAACAAATCTATTTATATTCCTAACAAATGTTACAGGTCTAAAACATGAGTAGTGGAAGAGACAATGCTAAAACTGTTATCAAGTTCTTGGTGAAGGCTGTCCAAGACCAATTTAAGCTTCTAAACATGAGGTTAGATAATTTAGAGTCCTTATCCAATCCTAGATCCTCTAGAAAATGCATGGTTGAGGAGGAGAAGGACAAGGATTCTTATAATAGTAATTATGGGAAGGATAAAAAGGTAATTTCAAAATGAGATAGCAATTTGGGTGGTATTAGGATGAAACAGAAAATTGACCTTGAATTATGCTTGGAATAAGAGAGAAAGGTAGAACATGTTTTTGATTATCATAATTACTCTAAGGAGAAGAGGGTAAATTAGCAGCAATTGAGTTCACAAATTATACTAGTATTCAATGGGATCAATTTGTGATTGATAGGCCTAGGAATGGTGAGAGACATATTTGATCATGGGAAGAAATAAAGGTAGTAATGAGAAAGAAGCTCATACCTTGCCATTACTATAAGGACTTGTATAGAAAGTTACAAGGGTTGACTTAAAGATCCATGTATGTAGAGGATTACTACGAAGATATGGAGATAGCCATAATTAGGGCCAATATAGAGGATGATCGTAAGGAAACTATTGCTAGATTCATTGGTGGTTTAAATCAAGGGATAGCTGATGCAGTGGAATTGCATCATTATATAGAGATATAGGAATTATTGTATATAAATATCAAGGTGGAAAGGACAATTTAAATCTGAGGGCATTTCTAACTATTTTAGCTTTTAGCTCCTCATGTAAGTCAAATTAGAAAAATAAAAAAGCTACATTAAAACCTAAAGAAGATGCAAGGACAAAAGATTCAGTTGCTATTTCCAAAGGTAAAATTAAGACTAAATCATCTACCAAATCATGTGATGTTAAGTGTTTCAGGTGTCAAGGGTTTCGGCATGTTGGTTCTTAATGTCCTAATAAAAGGACTATGGTTGTTATGGATGATGGTGACATAGAGAGCGTAAGTTCAAATGATGATGAAATGCCACCATCGGAGGATTATAGTAAAGCTGACACTGAAGAACCTATGCATAGAGATATGCTCATTCCTAGGTGCACTCTTAACATACAGCCTAAAGAAGATGGTGATGAGGTACAATAGAGCACACCTTTCATACTAGTTGCCATGTGAACAAAAAGGTATGTAGCATGATTATTGATAGTGGTAGTTGCACTAATTTTGCTAGTACTTTGATGGTTGAAAAGTTAAATCTGCCTATATTAAAGCATCCAAGGCCATATAAGCTATAATGGTTGAATGATTATAAAGAAGTTAAGGTGATAAAGCAAGTGTTAGTTGCATTCTCTATTGGTAACTATAAGGATGAGGTTCTTTATGATGTGGCACCAATGCATGCTGGTCATCTACTCTTTGGGGCATCCATGGCAGTTTGATATAAAGTTTACTCATGATGGTTACAAGAATAGATTTAGTTTTGTAATGAATAACCGAGTTATTGTATTAACTCCTCTCAAACCATTGAAGGATATAAGGACAAGAATAGGATAGTTAAAGAGTGCAAGATGAAAGAAAAGAAAATGAGTGCGTGTGAAAAAAAAAGAATGATATAAAAGTGAGTGTGTGCAGGAGAGTATAAAAAAGCATAGTAGCGTGCAATAAGGGGAAAAATTTAGAATGTAGAGAGCAAAATGGAGACAAAAATAAAAGAGTTAGTGTTTGTTAGCTCAAGGTAAAGATTGAACTAAGAGGGGGTGAATTGGTTCTATAAGAAAATTGATCACAAATTTATCTTTAAAAAAATTTAAAAATAATTTAAAAGGAAAAAAGAAGTTAGGGATAAGAAAAACAAACAATTGACATATAGAGGTACAGTCCTTGAACTTGGAACCTAAATCCTCTTTTCTTGCCACTTTCTTACCAAGGTGATTTTTACTATTCATTAATGATTTGTAACCTTTGAGGCTAAGGTATAACCTTAAAACTTTATCTTTTTGAGGCTTAGATTAAACCTTTTAATCCCTTTAAGAATTTTACCCTAAATTTTAAAGTGTTTTCACTCACTTTCATACAACCCTTTTTGTGAAGTGCTGACAAACAATTTAAACCTCTAGTAAGTGGGTGTTTGTTGGAGTTTAAGTACAAAGTGGATGAGATACAATTTAAACCTGAAGAAGTATAAATTTGATACAAGAAGAATGAAAATTTTAAAGACTTTAAGCTTTTGTTGTTCAATGCTTGGTTGATCTTGTATCTCTTACTTCTTCAACTATTAAGAACCTCTATTTATAGCCTAGAATTGATTTATAGATATTAGGCATTAAATAAGGTGGTTTAAGAGCCATTATAGCCTTCATAAATGCTTGTTTTCATTCAAACCTGCACTGTTATACTGATACAATACCAATAGGATCGATACAAGAATTAAAAATATGATCGTTACATCCTGTTATATCAACACAAAAGGCTGAGTATCGATGACTATCTACTTGTATCGATACAGACAAACCTTATGGATACTTTCGAGGGTTTCAGCTAAACTTGGCTACTACTAAGCAATATATCGATATATATGGTGGGTTATCGATACTCACTGCACTGTATCAATAAATGCTAATATGTATCGATACAATAAGGGTTTTAAGTATATTATCGATAGATTTATGTATTATGTCGATACATCCCTTTAAAATCCTTTAAAAAATGATTTTTTTTGGCTTGAAATTGACTTAAACATTTCTAAAAAATATTCTAAGTATAAATGTGCTTTTTGGAACATTTATTTTTGACAAAATAGGAACTTAGTATTTTTTCAAAATATTTTTCAATTTAACATAAGTGCTAAGTTGGAAATAGTTGAGTACAAATTAATTTAGCTTAAGTTATTTATTATATCAAATTGAAATTAACTTAAAGCTAACAGTGCTTTTGTAAAAAAAGTGAGATTAAGAGTACTATGTTGGCAAGGCAACAACCTACTTGTACTTTTGTATAAGGATGTTTATTTCTAAACTAATGATCTTAACCCTTCTTTGCCTAGTGTGGTTGTTTCTTTGTTACAAGAATTTGCAAATTTATTTCCTCAGGAAATACCACATGGATTACCTCCTTTGAGAGGCATTGAACATCAAATAGACTTTATTCTCAGTTCATTAACCCCTAATAGACCAGCCTATAGAGCCAATCCTAAGTTTAATTCTTTCCACTAGTTTCCTTGGATTCAAAGTTCTTCTATCAAATAGGACAAAGTTGGATTTTTATTATAATCTCTATACTTTTTCTGATTTGGCACTATGAACATATTCTCCTTGCTGGGATACATGATATTATTGCTTTGGATTGTAAGAAAAGCTTTTATTTACACCATTTTCCTCATAAACAAATTTTGTCCATCAAATAGGACACACTTGTATTCTTGTAATAATTACCATTCTTTTTGCGATTGGGCATGATAAACACATTCTCCTTATTAAGATAAATAATTTAGATGCTTTGGTTTGACAAGAAAAACTTTTCTTCCCACCATTTTCCTTAGAATCAAAGTTCATCCATCAAATGGGACAAACTTGGATTCTTATAACAATTTCCATTCTTATGGTTATTAGGCACTATAAACACATTTTTTCATTAGGATACATGGTTTTGATAAGAAAAGCTTTTATTTCCATTATTTTCCATAGAATCAAAGTTTATCCATCAAATAAGGCAAACTTGGATTCTCATAAAAATCTTTATATTTTTTTTGTGATTAGGCATTATAAACACATTTTTTCTCTTTGGGGTACATGATTTAGATGCTTCGACTTTAAGGTTGAAAAGCTTTTCTTTCCATCATTTCCTCTAGAATCAAAGTTTGTCTATTAAATGTGATAAACTTGGATTGTTGTAATAATCTCCATTCTTTTTTTGATGGGGCACTACAAACACATTTTCCTAATTGGGATACACGATATTAATGTTGTGATTTCTGAGAAAAGCCTTTTTTTCCACCATTTTCCTCAAAATCAAATTTCATCAGTCAATTGGGACAAACTTATGTTCTCATAACAATCTCCATTCTTTTTTTAATTGGATGCTATAAACACGTTCTCCTAATTGGGATACATGATAATGATACTTTGGCTTAGTAAGAAAAGCTTTTCATTCTGCCATTTTCCATAGAATCAAAATTCATTCATCAATTAGGGCAAAGTTGGATTGTCAAAAAAATCTACATTATTTTTATGATTGGTTGCTATAAACACATTCCCCTTCTTGGGATACACGATATTAATGCTTTAGTTTGGCAAGAAAGCTTTCTTTCCACCATTTTCCCTGGAATCAAAGTTCATCCGTCAGGTAGGACAAACTTAGATTCTTGTAATAATCACCATTTTTTTGTGATTGGGCACTATAAACAAATTATCATCATCAGGATTCACGATATTGATGCTTTTATTTCCTCCATTTTCGTTTGAATCAAAGTTCATTCGTCAAATAGGAAAAACTTGGATTCTCGTAATAATCTCCATACTTTTTGTGATTGGGCACTGTAAACACAATCTCCCTAATAGAATAGACTGTTTTGAGGCTTTGGTTTAGCAAAGAAAATCTTTCTTTGCATTATTTTTCTTACAATCAAAGTTTATGCCTCAAATGGGACAAACTTGGATCCCTATAATAATCTCTATTCTTACGTTGATTGGCACTATGAACAAATTCTCCTCATTAGGATACAAGGTTTTGATCTTTGGTTTTTCAAGAAAAGCTTTTGTTTCCACCATTTTCCTTAGAATCAAAGCTCATTCATCAAATGGGACAAACTTGGATTCTCGTAATAATTACCATTCTTTTGGTTATTGGGCACTATAAACACATTCTCCTTATTGGGGTACACGGTTTTGATGCTTTGGTTTTTGAAGAAAAGCTTTTCTTTCTAACATTTTCCTTAGAATCAAAGGTGGACTGTCAAATGAGATAAACTTGGATTCTCGTAATAATCTCCATTTTTTTGGTGATTGGGCACTATAAATACATTCTCCTCATTGGGATACACAATATTAATGCTTTGGCATTGTAAGAAACCTTTTCCATCTATTATTTCCTCATAATTAAATTTCATTTGTTAAATATGACTAACTTGGATTCTTGAAACAAACTCTGTAGACACCTTATTTTGTTCGGGCTAATTGTTTTAGCAATTGAGCTAATTTCCATGATCCAAGCATTTTTGACTCATCCACCATTGATCTAAAACTCAATTTTAACTCGTTTATTTGCATCAAGAAAAGATCGAAACCCATGTTAAATTATGAATTGTTTGAATTAATCAAAACATTTTTTTGAAGTCTAAATTAGATAAAAAAAAAGGTCAATGTCACATGATCACCTTACTCCCTAGTTTGTTGGCTAAGATCACAATCAGCCACCCTCTTTGTTGGAAAATCATTTCAGCATTTACACCAGCCACCATATGCCCATCATATTGATAGCAAGCTGCTCCCTACAGCCACCCTATAGCCACCATGCTGACACCACTTTGTCCCTCTTGAGAAATGACCAAAAACACCTCCAAATTAGCTCTAAAAGGCTGGTATAAATAGACCACTTCTATCCTAGCTAAAAAAGGTTATATTCCAGCTCATTTTCACTTCCAAAATACATTCACACATCAAAGAAATCCAAATCTTGTAGCTCTTTACCTACCAGCCAAAAACAGCCCCAAAACACTTACTCCCAACCTTTACACATTCTAAAAATCACCCTCATCCATACTAGAAACCAAAACCTCATTGTTTTTCTCTTTTTCTTGCTTATTAACAACAAGGAGGAGGGGGAAATTCAAGCCATCTCTACTGCTCTAACTATTTGGCCAAAAGGTGAAGTTTTATTGGTATAACTTCTCACTTTATCACTTTCATTTTCTATTTTTTAGCATATTCATCATTTTGTGAGCTTTCCATGTTTCCATCACCCTTTTGGATTATGATGTATTATTATGGCTAACATATTTCAATCACATTTATACATTAACTTGCATGAATCATTACCATTTTCAGCATTCATAACATTTTCTTGTCGCAATGCATAACACTTTCTTTGTTTAGGCCATTAGTAAAATTAGCATCCCTATTCATGTTGTGTGTCATCCCCTTGTATGTTTGTTGTCAAAATGCATGTTTGATGGATGATAAAAACTGATTTTTGAAACCCCCCAAGCTAAGCATGTTAACCTCAACCAATGAGGATTAGCATGGACTTAGCATTTTCCTTAAAGCTAGCAAAATATCTTGGGGAAAATTAAGTTTTCTAGATCTAGAATCTTGGTTAAACAAACTCAAATCTTCTGATTTTGAAATGAAAATGGTCTTACAATAATTTTCTAAATGTTTGTGCCTTTTTCTTGAGTCAATACCTTGAGTGGTATGATCAACGGGCTGTTTCATCATCCCAAATTACTCCGAGGCTATACAAATGAGTTCGTGATGCTTATACCACTCTTTCCCTTTTGTCAAAGACGTTTGAATGTCAATGACTTGAGTTTGGACGTATAAACATAAAAAAAAAAAGAAACACCCCTTGCTTTGCTTTGTCCCCTGTTTTCGGTTATGGTCAAAATTGAGTTATTTTCTCAAATTTACCTCGAGATATTCTAATGTCTCTGTATCACCCCGATCAGACTCGAGAACATGCTTTGACCTCCCATAGGCTAGTATCAAGGCATAAACACATTTTACATCTTTACCATCCTCACTCACAATAACTCTTTTCACCAAAAGTCACCAAAATGTTCACCCATCTTCTAAATCACAAGATTTTATCAACTTAATTTCCAACTCGACTTCTTTAAAAAGTGTCAGACGTGTCACTTTTAGGGATACTCCAACCCTGATCTTTCAAGGGGATACTTTAACCTTGCTTTTCAAAATTGTCAAGATTAAAAAAATCCTTCTTTGTCAAAATTATTTGTCATCCACGGGGATACCCCAACTCCACATTTTCGAAGGGATACTCCAACCCTCTCTTTTAACTACAATTAATTTTTTCCTCCTTCTTGGACTTCCATGACTATGTCAAACAAACCTTGTTTAATCAAGAAACCCAGATGCATCTCAAAAATTGTCAATTTGGTTATTTCTAGATAATCGATGCCAATAGCGAGATAAATTCCAATAGTCCACCCATTTTTTTATCATTGCAGTGAATGATCCATATTATGTTATTTCATTTATTGCCTTAATAACATGATTTCTTTCTGATGATTGTTTGTATTCATGTTTTAAATCATTTCAAATAAAATTAAAGGTAATGTTCCATGTTGGTATCTCTCCAGTGCCTAAAGTGAAACATTCCATTTCCAAAGTAAAATCCAAAGGTCATTTTTGTCAAAAATCTCTATATTCCCTATCTCTTCGGGGTGTATGTGAGATTAAATCTTTTCATCAAGCTTGGATTTGTATTTCTACAACATTCATGCATTAAAAAGGGTTATATCAAAATAGTGACAAGATCGAAAGAACCGAAACCGAGATAAGACATAGTTAGTAAGGTACCAATTTCAGGCGTCACGAAGAGGTTTGTACCTCATCGTGCGTAACTAACTCTCGAACCAAAATGATGAATCTTGGTATTAAGTAGACCACGGGATCAATGTTTTGAGTTTTGTAACTCAAAACATTGGCTTCAATAGGCATCCGATCATGCCTAGCCCAAAATGATCGGTAGCGTCTCCAAGTGTCGGCCATTTCATGATGGCCATCTAAGACCAATAAGATGAGCTATTCATCTTATGGTCCCCTTCACTGTACCATAAATTGAGAATCTGTGCATTCTCATTCTTATCACATCGTGAAAGAAAAGTCTCGGTCAAGAAGACATTTCCAAGTCAAGAAAGTATTTTAAGTCATACGCACCCATAGATCCACTAGGATCCACTTCGGGGTACATTGTGATAGCTTGGCGACTTCATTGGGATAGTATAGAGATTTAGGCCAATAACTAGCCGTGTCTTGCTAGGTTCCTAGTCCTTTTGATCTTCGATCATTATTTAACTATGACCTTTTTTCTTGTTTTGTCGACTAATCTTTTGTTTGACATGATTGTCAGGATTACTTTATTTTGGAATAATCATTAGTTTAATAAAAATGGTAATATGGAAGTAAACGAAAAGGTTTGATCATTTCCCCACCATACACCGTGCACTTGCATGTGCATTAGTGTCTCGCCAAATTCCATGGTGTGGTTATAACCCACTCATTAAGAGGAAATGAGCTATCTGCCTTCGTGAGTAACCCTCTGCATAGGCATGGCAATAACTTCCCGGATGTAAATTACCTATGTCTCTCATGAGTAACCCTTCGTATTTGCATAGGGAAATACATCCAATGGATCGAACCCATTTCGCCAAACCCATGATGGGTCTAGGATCGGGGTCCCTCCATGCCCTTATTGGACAGAGTAGCAATTTGGATACCTATTTAGGCATCAACTTAAACCTCATATAGTGAGCCTTGTGAGCTAAACCATGTCAAACCATACCAGAACACTGCTAGAATAGTCAAAGATTAAGGTTACTTGGGGAAACATTCCTAACCTTTACTTTTAATTACCATAATTATGTAGGTGAAAATGAGTATATAATGGTCACCCACATCTGCATTTTTATCATTTATCAAGATATGCCGTTGTGCTGCCCGAACAACGACTAACCTTTGTATAAATAAGTGACAGTGAACAAAAACCATCATTCACAATGTCTTATACTATAAGTCGTTATGTTGTCTGAGTCATGGCTTAACGCATCTTTGCACTAGTGGTGATGAACGAATATTGTTACTGGTCATTTTTTCCATCAAAATAAAATATAGCATCACCTCATGAAGGGTAAATTGCATCTTGGTATGTTGAAATGCTGCCCGTTTCTCGTCTCACCACCTTGGTTGAGACATGTTATGAATTTTTGTTTATTTTGATGTTCTTAAATTCTTTATTTCCTTACATCTATCTACTATATGTCCCACTAACTTATTTTCCTTTGTTTGTGTTTTGGTGCATGCATCATTTCATCATAACCATCATGACTATCATCATTTTGGGACAATTGTTTTGGTTTGGTATTCAGCAAAGGGCATCATTTATAGAGCAACAACTTATCTCAACTATCAAGTCCTTTGAAAATGTCAAAACATGGTCAGAAGGTTACCAACGTCAAGACGGGGACATCCTAAACCCTAAGTATGTCTTAGAAATTTTGGTTTGGTATTCAGCAAAGGGCATCATTTATAGAGCAACAACTTATCTCAACTATCAAGTCCTTTGAAAATGT